>JAWPHD010009938.1:90000-98768 GCA_037043455.1 Cyrtodaria siliqua
AGATGGAGAATTTTTTTTTTAATGTATTTTGATGCAAACAACTTATATGGGTGGGCAATGAGTCAGCCGCTTCCATATTCCGGATTTAAATGTGTTGACTTAAAAACATTACAAGAGCTAGGAAAAGATTAAGGATATTTTCTTGAAGTAGATTTAAAATATCCTAAAGAACTACATGATAGTCACAATGATTATCCACTTGCCCCTGAAAGATTAAAAGTAAAAAAAGAATGGTTATCTGAGTACCAAACAAATTTATTAGAAAATAACGTTATGACAGAACAACTAGTACCAAATCTTATGGACAAAACAAAATATGTATTACATTATAAAAATTTACAGTTGTATTTATCATTAGGCATGGAATTAACAAAAATCCACAGGGTGATAGAATTTAATGAAAAACCTTGGATGGCATCATACATAAATTTAAACACAGAACTTAGGAAAAAAGCTAAATCACAATTTGAAAAAGATTTTTACAAGCTTATGAAGAACTCAGTATTTGGAAAAACAATGGAAAATTTAAGAAAGCGAACTGACATAAAATTAGTAAAAACTGACGGCTCTAATAATGAAAAAATAAGAAAAATAATAGCCAAACCAAACTTTAACAGACGTGTAAAATGTTCAGATGAATTACCGGCAATACATGTAAACAAAACAAAATTAAAATTAACCAAGCCAATTTATGTTGGAATGTCAGTATTAGATTTATCAAAATATATGATGTATGATTGGTATTATAATACTTTGAAAAAAAGGTATGGAGATAACTGTACTTTATTATACACAGATACTGACAGCTTGCTTGTAGATATAAAAACAGAAGACGCCTATAAAGATATGTCTGAAATGAAAGATGAGTATGATCTAAGTGATTATCCTCAAAATCACCCAATGCACGATGATACAAACAAAAAAGTATTGGGTAAAATGAAAGACGAATGTGCTGGTGTTGCTATAGCTGAGTATGTTGGATTAAGACCCAAACTATATTCTATTTTGAGAGCGGATGAACAACTCATTAAAAAAGCAAAGGGTGTAAAAACTTATGTAGTCAAAAAACATATAAATTTTGAAAACTACAATGATGCACTATTTAACAAGAAAAAATATAACCATGAAATGAATATGGTGCGATCAATAAAACATCAAATATACGGCATAACAGTAAACAAAGTAACACTGTCACCATTTTACACTAAAAGATACATTCGAGAAGATGGAATTACAACTGATGCACACGGTTTCTATAAAAACTTATGAATTTGGGTATCAACAGAAACAATAAGTAATTCTTCTTTGACAAATCCTCTCTGTGGCGCTGGTAATTTCAAATAATAAACTCTTATACCTTGCGTCACCATATAACTTTTAATCTTGTGAATATCTACACTCCACATTGGATCAGTTGCTCTGCGTCTTCCACCTTCTTGTTCCCCGGGTTGATATAAATATCTTACACTTGCATTCATACAGATAGGATCATCTTTTAATATTTTTGTTTCAACAGGAGGGGGCTTTTTTGTCTCCGCATTTATTGCTTTAACAACTTCTGGTAATCTCTTTACCAACTCTCTATTACGTTTTTGCGAATCTATATCCTTAGCATACTGATAACCAAACAATCTTTCAGCTAATGTTCTGTCAAATCTTTCCACTAAAGCTTGGTCTCTGTGTATTTCTGTTCTGCCTCGTCTGATATTTACTTTGTGTTTTGCCATCAACTGTGATACTGCACCCATAAATTCTCTGCCTGGATCCACTTGTAATAACTTTGGATATTTTAGATGTCGACTGTATATTTTCTCAAATGCTTTGGCAACTTCTTTGCTATCCTTGGAAGTCAGTGGCTCTGCTTCTTTGTATCTACTTGCAATATCAACCACAGTCAACGCATATTTATATGTCTTGCGTCCACGGCCAAAGCCAAAAGTATCATGCGGCAGAAATAACAAATCAGCTTGATGCACTTCATTCTTAGTAGAAACATCAGACCTGGGTCTAACTATTTTCTTTGGCGCAGGTAAATAAATCTGCCACACAGCTTGTTTCTTTAAAAATTCTAATGCCTTTTTTTCACTAACGCCAGCCTCTTTTGCCAATTTTTTAACTGCTGTGTAACCTCTCCAAAATCCTTTTGGGCTGTAATAAATCTTTTCCATTTTTTTCTACTAAAGATTAAACTTTATATAACTATAAAGGAAAAATGGATATCACAACTGCACAATTTGATGAAATGCTCGAAGAGCAAAATCAAAATAGCACAAAGAAATGGACAGACTTGGAACTAAATAAAATATACACTATTACAGATACGAAAATAGTAGAAACTGAATATGGTCCATCCATGGTATTGACATTATTAGACAACGGTTAAGTATGGGCGCCTGATCATCTCAAAGATAAATTAGAGAAGAGTGCTAAACCACCATATTATATGCGACCACTTGGATTGAAGCCATGTAAGAACAACAAAAAAAATAGGTATCATGCATATGACTTAGTCTTTTCAAAGTAAACATACTTAGTCATTCCAAATCTAAAATAACTATTATTTTTTTTATGAAATCAATGTATACGCCACAAATCCAGTTGCAGCCATGCCCATCACAAAATCTAATCTCTCTGTTCTTTTTTTATTCCACGCCGCTTGTGCTGCTTCCAATTGTTCCACGGCTTTGTCATGCCTTTGTCTTTCCTCATCTGAATGACTTCCCATTTTTGAAAAGAAATAATTTGAACCGCTAAACGCCAATGCGTTTGTTAATGCTCCAACTATCATCATTGCTACTGCACTTGCCATTTTTTATATATATATTTTTTTAAAATTATTTCATAATATCCGCAGGAATAATACCTTGCTTAATCAGCATATCCTTTGTAGCCATTGCTAACATTATATCCACAGACAACATCCCAACATCTACCATATTAAAATCCACTTTAGGTGCTGGTCTTTTTAGTAGTTTTTTGCCAATCTCAGAATATCCAACAGTTAGAAGTGTTTCCACTCCAGCATGATACATCATATTTACAATTTTTTTTCCGTCAATACTTGCTGCCATTTTTTTTATATTATTTTTTATATTATTTTTTTAAATAAATTATTAAAAACAATCAAACGGGTCTTTTGGTGCAACATGAACAGCAGCTTGCACAGGTTGCGTAGCAGATTTCTTGTTATAAATATACAAACCCAACCCAGCAATACCAAATAAAACCAGACACGGTGGAATATAATTTTTGTATACATTTATTTTGATTTCTGGTTCCTCTTCATCTATTGTTATTTTTGTTATTTGATTTGCAGTATCTTGATTTGCAGCATTTTGATTTGTAACATCTTGAAGCAAACGCTTTGCCTTTTTTGCCGCTGCTCCTTTTTTTCCAGCTTCTACTTGTTTTGGATTTTTTACTTTTTGTTGTTCAACAGGTTGTGTAACAACAGGTATAACTTCACTCTCTTGATTCTCCATTTATATTATCTATATTTTTATTTTATTAAAATCAATATGTCTGACAGTTGTCAGTATTGCTGTAAATGGTGCTAAGCACATTCCATACCTGTAATACAACTCACAACAAGCACTTGTCAAAGCATGATTAATAAATGGGTCTTCCTCCAAATCTTCTATCAGTTTTGGTGGATTGGTTACATTAAAATATTTTGATACTCCCATCACATACAAGTTAATAAAAGAATTGCCTAAAGTCTTAGTCATACTTGCCCCAAGTCTTGCTTCATATCTGCAGTAAAGTTTGTTAATTTCATCTGGTGACATGCCATCTATGTTTGTGAGTTGTATGTCTTTACCCAAATATTGACGACTACCACCGCCAGCCACTATGGCTGATAATCTTTCTTTTTTTGTTTCTTGTTGCTTTGATTCATCTGGTTCCGTCTGTTCCGATATATTTTGTAATAGTTCTTCCGCATTCATTTTTATATTATTAATCTTATTTTTTATCTTGAAATAAATATAAAATACAAAACAACTAGCTGCGATATTCATGCAACTAGTAATTGTTAGTATTGTTAATAGCATTGTTATTAACATGCTATTTTTTCTATTAACATTATTAATTTGCTGCAAGCATTGCTATTAACATTACTAATTTGCTATGAGCAATGCTATTAGCAATACTATATTTATGGTCAGTATTGCTATTAACATTGCTACTTTGCTGTTAGTATTACTATTAGCAACAGTTGTAAAAAAAGGTATTATACCTGCGGATATTATGAAATAAATATATTTTGTAATAATAAAAAAATATTATATAATAAAAAATGGATTTGAAAATAACAGACGGTGAGATTAGTGATTATGACAACAATAAAACAGCACTGGAAATTATGACAAGAGATGACGATGACGTAAAATATTGTATATGTGTTTCAGAAAGTGATTTTTTACAAACGTACGCAAAAGGTGCACAGGAAACGCCTGTAACTTCTGTGACAAAGGATGGCGTAGAATATTTTATATGTGAGCCGAGAAGGTATGTTTTACAAGCCCCGGAAAACATTAGTAGTGTTGTTGCACCGATATTGGTTGGTGCATTGAGTGTATTGATTATATGGGCACTCTAGTTTTATTTTTGAAAACAATTATTCAACCCAATAACCAGTTGGTTGGTCAGTTCTCAAAATTAACTTGGAATATTTAGTCTTAGCTAAAGCTTTTCTTATTCTAGTTCTCTCTTCCAGCGTTGGAATAACATCATTCTCTCTCAAACAATTTTCATAACTATCTCTGTCTGGTGTAAAACATACACAACCATTTTGCTTGCTCTCTCAAATCTTTCAATACAGAATTATATCTCTGTGAAATAACCCATACTGATTGTTTGGCGTGGCGGCCAGAGAATGCCAACTCTGATAACATATCTTTTTTCTTTGTTAATTCTTTTGTGGCTGAGCAATCGTCAATAATGTTTAATGTGGGCTGGCCGGCATATTTATTGAAAAATAAACGCAACAGTTCTTGTAACATTTCTTTGCCTTTGCTAACGGGATTGACAATTATTATTATTTTATCTTTTGGGTTTTTTACATCACCTATCCAGGATCTATTTTTATAAGCCGCGTTCCACTCTATGGTTGGACACAATATAATTATATGTTTAAAAACTCCAACATACTCTTGTTCAAGTATGTCAAGAACAAACTCTGTTTTACCACAGCCTGTCTGACCACAGATAATGGCACTGTATGAATATTTAGGATATTTTTGTTGTAAACTAGTATCGTACTTCTTTGAATCTTCCATCTTCGAAATTGATTTGCGCATCTTGTATTATATATATATAAATATTTAAAGTTTGATCTGCATCTGCTTTTTTATTTATTAGTATCGTTATACCTTCACTGCCGTTTTCTATTCTTCTTCCACTGCCGTATAATAAATTGTCATCACATGTTCTAAGGTCAAGCCACAAAGCATATGATTTTGTCAAATAAGTCTCAAGAGAAACGTTGGTAAAGTTTAAGTCCCTCGCTACTATTTCTGTCTCTTTATTTCTTTTTGATGTTAAAGCAAAATGTTTGTTGATTTCATCCCAATGTTGATATGCCTTCATGCCCTGACTATTCAACTGATTTGGTACTCCCTCTATTGTCATTTCAACCTTTTCAATCTTTGGGTTGTAATAGGTTTCTGCGCTTGTTCTTTCTGGGTCTTCAAACAGCATTAGAATACCTTTCATGCTCTGTGCTGGTACATTAATGTTGATATTCCAAAGGGTTTCAGATTTGTTTGCTGTTATTTTTCTATGTCGCAAGATACGATCATACAAATATACTATCTTACCATTGACTTGCTGTCTTATTTGTCTGGATAATTCAACATCATTAACCGTATCAAATTCCAAGCAGATATTTTTTATTACATAAGATGCATCAGCATCACTGCTTTTGATAACTTTGTTATAATCGTTAAACGTTAATTCATATTCTAACCTATCACCAAGCCCCGCTTGATAAAATGGCATATGACTTTCTAACATTTCAAAGTCCAGAAGAATACAAAATCTATTTCCATAAGCTGCTGCTATAGCTTCATCTCCGGTGTCTGAGAGGAAGCATCTCCCGCACCAATTCTATGTTTTAACATGTTTGATTTACCAATACCTTGGTAAGCTATGTTTACTCGTTCAGTAGGGCTTTTCCATAAATCTACATAACAATGATATATATCACTGTCATCTATTGACTTGACTTCGTTGCCACTTATTCTTATTGTCATTTTTTTCACAATTGTTCTACCCAGATTTTGAAATAGAGTAGCGTTGGCGTCTGTTCTATTTCAAAGGCAAGACGAGCAGTACGAGGAACTATCACATCATTAGTACTTAGATTGGGAAATCTTACAAGCAGTTGCTGGTTTTGGTCTATTGTTAATGGATTATTAGTTATTACTACACATGTGCGGATGCCTTTGGCACAATGAGGTTCTCTTAGTTTTCTATGAGGGTTGAGTTTGTTTCCGTAAGCCGACATTGTTTTTTATTTTTTAAATATATTTTTTAAAATTAAATAAAATAAACAATGGCTGAGGGTGGATTTGAATTTGAAAATTCTACGTTTGATCCAAATGTTGAATATGCGGATGAAGATGTGGATGCTTTTATAAGTGATTTGCTGCGTGAAGAATAAAAATTTACACAACCTGGCTCAGAATTCCAGAGACAAATTGTAAATGAAAACAATCATATTAATCAGCTTCAAGGGGAAGATAAAACAAAAGAACAGCTCACACAAAAAAAGTGGTTAGTAGATCAATTTTTTACTGAAGTTAATGCTGAGATCAGCGGAATTGATTATAAAGATGATTTCAGAGTGGCTAAGGACGAAAACGGTAGAACAATGTTATATGCAGTTCAGTTGGGAACAGATGATGTTCCACTTACCTATTATAAGGGAAATAATCCAAACGAACCAATCAAGTTTTATAAGCTGGACACTTTAGTTAAAAAATATGGCATTGACTTCGTAAAAAATAATTTAAACATTTATGATTATTTAGTTCCACGTCAAAGAAAGGCTCAGGGTAGGGCAGAATTAGCATCCTTGGCAAAAATAAAAAATACCCTCCCAAAGAAGGAGAAAATATACAAATGCAAACTTTTTCAACAACTGAAGATGTACAAAATACAGTAGATGCTGTAAATACAACTGAGAGTAATTTGAGTAATATAATAGATGAAACTCATCCTAAAACTGCTGTTCAAACACAAACAGAAGGTCCAACAATGCGAGAGATACGAGGTTTAGATAAAGTATTGCAAAGCTTTCGTGGAGAACTTACTAATAATCTCACAAAGCTCACTGAGCTTGATAAAGATATAAAAAAAGAAAAACAAAAATTAGAACAGGTTAGCACCCCCGGGCAGGAGGATGAGTTTCAACAAGAGCGCATACGTGACAGAATAAAAAACTTAGTAGATGAAAGAAGTGCACGACTTGAAGCGGCAAGTGAAAACAAAGAAGTATTACGCAGTCAAATAAACAGGATAAAAGAAACTATAAATAAGGTGTTAAAAGAAGACACAACATTGGGTGAGAGAATCAAAACATTGTCTAGGGAGCAAGATATTACTATTGTCAGTTAGTATTTTGACTGCCTTTGGTATGATCATTGGGTTATTAGTTGATGCCATTATTCCTACATCAAGTGCTGCTCCAACCCCAACTCCAAAACCTGATCCATCAAGTGTATAAGACTGGATAAAAAAAAAACTATTTAATCTTGGTAAACTTCTTGCCAGCCTAGCTGGTAAAGCTGCTGCAGCACTTCCAGGAGTTATTGGTGCAATAGTATCATGGCTTTTATCTGCAACAGGTAAAGTTATTAATTGGCTTGGTAACAATCTATGGGCTTTGCTTGTGTTTGTTTCCGGGTTGTTGTATGTGGCAGCCAAAGAGTGGTTTAGTAAATCTCGTAAAAAAGTAATGCAGCAAGACCTATTACTATGGTACCAACAATTATAGTTGTTTTGTTATCTTCGTGTTCAATCGCTATTTTTTGTATTTCTGGTGGGTTATGTTCCACAGTTTTATGTATTGATTTATCAAAGTCCGGTAAAAATTTCTTTGTTGTGGTGCCTTGAAAAGGTTGAATAATTTTTGTTGGCACTGGTTTTAAATTTACATCATTATTCAATCAAAATGCTTGTAATAGCAACCGATGCGGTTGCTATTACAATTTCATTATTGTAGTCTTGTATTATTCCGATTCTTAATTCCATGTCACTCGGAGACATATACAATCCACTTCCATAGACAAAATTTACTTTACTTCTTGCATATTTTAGGGTGGTTTCATATCTTGAAATTTAACTTGGCAAGTCGATGGGGCTATTTATTGCGTCCTCTACATTTGCTAAAAATTGTTTCTGTGCATCAAATGCTGTTCCAGTTCCAAGTATATCTGTTCTTGTTTGTGATTGTGAACCAGGAATTGCCAAGCAGTATGTTCTTATGCTGTCATTGATTCTTTCTACTCCTGCCCTTGTAAATCCAGATGAACAATCTAGTATAAAAGTAGACCAGCTGTTGTCAGCCTCAGATCCTTGTGCAATGTAATCAATGTGATATGTTTTATCACTCTCATAGACTGTAAAAACTCATCGTTTTGTTGTCGTATACAGTATTTACCAAAGGATGATAACCAATATTTGTCAAGTAAATATAAACTGTTCCTAGACCATTATTATAGCCTTGTTTCTGTCTCCAGTCTGAATATAAATCAACGTTAAAC
>JAWPHD010009939.1:0-98760 GCA_037043455.1 Cyrtodaria siliqua
TGCTATTTTACTATATGTGTTGTATAAAAAGTAAAATGGGCTGAAAACAACGACATAAAGCCGTTGAACAGGAGCATGCTTCGAAGAGAACTCTAAACAGTTGTGATTTTCCTACAATAAATTTTTGTTATTAACTTTTCCTCGACAAACAAGACTAATAACGCCTATATGTCTCCACATGATGGCCTCAATGATTAACAGTAAATACTTTTTATTGATGAATAAAGCTACAAAAATGTACTCACAATGTTGTCGTTCAAACGTCCTCGTTCGCCATTTTGTACGCATTAAACCAATGGTTCTGAGCCTAAGCAGCGCCCTAAACCTCTACACGTTTACACCCTGATGTCTAAGACCTCAATATTTATAATCTTGAATAATGGTAGTATCTTTTTATTTTGTCACTCAAATTATTCCAAAGAAATTTGTAAAATAGTGTTTGTAATTAAGTTTGATTTTATCTACAGAAGGATTTGGCAATCCAGTAATCTAATGAGTTGCGTTTTGAGAGGGCCAAACTTTTTAAACAGCAATTTTACCAAACATCAAGTAATTTTTTTATTTCTTCAATTTTGGACTCGTCAATTAATATTTACCAATGAGTTTATAAATTTGACACTCAGGGATCATGACATTTATATCCCTAGTGATACTTCATAAGACAAATGTGTCATAATGCGAACATTTTCTGTTTTAACCATCTTTGAACCGATGGACTGTATCTCTACAAACTTGTAGTTTATGATGTATGTATCATTTATGAGAAACATCTCATAACTCAAACCTTGTGATGATTCTAGAGAAACATATGTGTGAATGCTAGAGCTTTTACTTTGAATTATCCTACAATCTTGACGGATTTAACTAATCTAGACAATCTAACGAGACCTACAGTTCCGTTTTCGTCATTTTGAAAGCACGATACTATTTATAACCAAATATATGGAGTTCCTGCTGATAAAGCAGCTAATAATGCAATTATTGTTTGACGCTTACATAAGTTAACGTTTTGCTTCTGGAACTCAGAAGTATTTATTTTGTATACTCCTGTTCACAACAGGGATGATATTTACGACAGTGCATACAATGCTGGGTAGAAAAGAGAAAAAGACAAGGTCCAACTATGTACTGATTTACACAATATTAAACATTATCTGTCTAAAGTTTATGCAAACGTCTAGAAGTTATTTAGTTTGATCAATTAAACATTCGTGGAGACATTAGTTGATAACACTGGCAATCAGTGTGCAAAGACCTTATGACTTTCCTCGCTATATATATTTAGTCTCTTACCAACCACTTATTCACAATAGCTAACGTCCACCGCCGTAAGCATGCCATCATCGGGACTGGTTAAAATTGTGTACCATAGCTATTTTATGAATATTGAGTTCTGCTCAACCCGGGGCTAGAGGGCGTGAGCGGTAGCTAGCATAGATTGCACTCACCGCTTCACTGAACAGTCTCAATCAAACCGAGACTGCAATATTTCGTACGTGTCGTGCTCGGCCGTTATCATACTCCTTTTTTTTAGGTTCGTTCACATTAGCCCAAAATGAATAAAATATTTATAAGTCCAATGTAATAATATAATTATTTTAAATTGTCATTTATGATTGTGGTAATTCAATTAGAGATACGCCACGCGAAAACTATGTGTATAACGAGAAACACTGGAATGTATGTGAGCGGACCTCAATTATTGTTCGTGTATACGTTCTTTCTAACGTCCCCTGCTTCTTCTACCACCACGCCATGCATTGCCTTGTCTTCCACCTCCTGATTGCTGAACTTGTTAACCGCCCTAGTCTCTAAAAAGTTAATAGACTAATACATATACGAAAACTTTATGAGCAACGAACATGGTTCATATTTCTCACTACTTATTGTGGACATAACTATATATATCCCAAATACAGTAGCTTATTCCGGTCATGGTTCTGAATCGTTTTACCTAATACATCGGCATGTGATAAGCTATGGAACCATCCGATTGTTTTCATCTAAGAACACATCTGTTATCGTCGCAAGTTATAGTAATTCGACACTAATGAGTACCCCGATTTTAAATGGATGTTTTTTTTTTCCAGAATAATTTGCTCAAATTTTTGAGAGCGGTCACTGAATGTAATTCGATTATCAAATTGATTATTTTGTTTTCAATTTCATTTGAAGAATCTGTTAAAATATATTGATAGATTTTCATACGATTATTTTTTCATTTAAAATGTCGTCTCGTGTAGTTATGTGCAATAGTATTGAATGCAAATAGACAAGAACCTATGGTTTTGACCCTATCATTTTGCAGCGCACTGTAGGTTTAGTGGTTAACCATTTACAGTTCACTAATAGTCGTCTAACGGGAGCCGTTTGCTGTTTGTGTTAAGTCTTGTATTGTCGTACTCTTAATGCGTGTTCTCTTATTGTACTTGCTTCTGCCAAGGTGATTGAGTATTTGCATTGTGGATTTCTAGGCTTTTGTTTTTATTTTCATACAAACATGATCATCTATGTATTATACTTATAATGCATATTAAGGCTGCCTTGCTTGTTAGAGAATATAGCCAGGTGGATATTTCTGTATTTATCTAGTCCTATTCTTATTGAGTAGCGTAGGAGTGAGGTTTGGTGCACCCTAAAACCTAGTTTAAACCCCAAGTGGTACTTTTTGAAAATGACCTTTCTAAGGCGGTACCAATATAATATCAACCCGGTTGTGTTTGTGATGTCACTTGCCTTTCTTATTACCATTGTATTTGTTATTTGTTTCAGCGAGTGTTTTTGGTTGACTGTGTTCTGTGAAAGCTACATTTCCTGTTCGACATTTATACCCTTTGATCTGCACGAAATATATGTAGGATCGAGATTGATTTATACAGTCTGGCTGATAGACACCTAAGTCTTACAGACACTTTTTTAAAAATTACCGTAGCAAAAACCATGGTCGATTAATGTTTTAAAATAGTATGTAGACATATTGAAGTAGATTTAAATTTATTTTATTATATTGCTTCCATACTGTATATGCAAAATCACTGTGACAAAATGCATCAAGAAATATAAACTATTCAAGGCAATGCCATTTCACCAAATATGTCCAGTGTTACATTCATACCGGCGAGCTGATGCTTTACATCAAACGTTTCTTGTAAGAATTGAAAATTATAAATACTTTCATCAATTAGATGTCGAGATGACACGGTCGTGTCTGGTGGTATATACAATAATATAGGCAGACAACACATGCACAGAACACAGTAAACCCTAAAACAGGCAAAAGGACAAACATGAATGGCAAAGTTAACAAACAATAAAGGCATATGACGTCACAAACACAAAAAGGGTTGACAATAGGGCTACCGCCTTGGAACGGTCAATGGGAAAAAAGGCCACCGGGGTTTAAACCAGGTTCTAGGGTGCACCAAACCTAACACTTACCCTACTGTAATCCCAGTAAAACGGGACAGTGTGAATAAAGAAATCCCCGCCATGAACTATACTCTAACCAGCAAGGCAGCATTAATAGGCAATATAAGTAAAACCCAAAGATGCTCGTGTACAATAACTACCAGATATTGGCAGTTAGAGTATGACAGGCAGATGAAATGGACATTCTGCAAAACAAATAGAGCGAGAAAAACCCTTGGAAATCTTATATCTTTGGTCCTTTAACGCTCATTTGTATTTACCAGTCATATGTCGATAGTGCTAAAAACTATAGGTTGCGCACTCCTAAATATAGTCTGAGCTTCCATATTTAAAGTGAGACATGAGTAGAGTTTAAGCTGGGAAACCTGTGCTGCTCGTGCCTTCAAAGGCTTTGTGACAGAATATCTATGAAATAAGTAATAGATAGAGTATGGTTTCATTGAGTTGGTTCATTTAAACATCGAGATGGGCGTAGCCCGTCGAGGTGTTTAAATTAACCAACAAGATGAAACCATACTCTATTTGTTTTGTAGCATGTCCATTTCAGCTCTATTTCAGTTATTCTAACTGTTATTCTCACTGTTATTCTCACAGTTATTCTGACAGGTCTTATTTTTAATTAAACGATTTACACCTGTGTCTGAACAAAGAGAATTGTCTGTGACCATGCTACAATGTAATTTATTGAACATCTGAAGTCTATTTCTTTAGATATCAGCTAACAGGTCAATTGATTAGTTTCCTGCAACCTATAACCTGTAGCCAAATATTCCGTTTAACAATGTAGAGTCGCGTAACGTGATGTCAGCGTTATGTAACGTTCGTAACGAGATGTCAGCGTTATGTAACGTTGCGTTGTCAGCGTTATGTAACGTCGCGTAACGTGATATCAGCGTTATGTAACGTCGCGTAACGTGATGTCAGCGTTATGTAACGTCCGTAACGTGATGTCAGCGTTATGTAACGTCGCGTAACGTGATGTCAGCGTTTTGTAACGTCCGTAACGTGATGTCAGCGTTATGTAACGTCGCGTAACATGATGTTAACGTTATATAACGTCTCGTTACGTGATGTCAGCGTTATGTAACGTCCGTAACGTGATTTCAGCGTTATTTAACGTCGCGTAACGCGATGTCAGCGTTATGCAACGTCGCGTAACGTGATGTCAGCGGTATGTAACGTCGCGTAACGTGATGTCAGCGTTATGTAACGTCCGTAACGTGATATCAGCGTTATGTAACGTCGCGTAACGTGATGTCAGCGTTATGTAACGTCCGTAACGTGATATCAGCGTTATGTAACGTCGCGTAACGTGATGTCAGCGTTATGTAACGTCCGTAACGTGATGTCAGCGTTATGTAACGTCGCGTAACATACTGTCAACGTTATATAACGTCTCGTTACGTGATGTCAGCGTTATGTAACGTCCGTAACGTGATGTCAGCGTTATTTAACGTCGCGTAACGCGATGTCAGCGTTATGTAGGTTGCAGAAAACTAAATACTTTCCCATAGACCTCCTGTTGCACCTGTCAGCTAATATCTCATGAATTATACACCAGATTTTCTTTAAATTACCTTATTTCATAGATATTTCCATCACAAAGCCTTTGAAAGTGTGAAAAAGACAACTTTTCCAGCTCAACCACTCTGCACATGTCTGTGTTTACAAACACTATTGAATCCGCACTGAATATTGACATGCAATTTCAATGGGTGTAAAATTTTCAAAAACATTAAAAAATATTTTTTTATTTAATTTAATGATCCTAGCTGATGGGGATTATTTTACCTATAGTTTATCCTTCCTGAAAATGCATATTGAATATTTCAAAGTTATATCTGCTGACCTCTGTGAACTCTGTGAACTTTCACTTCTGTACTGAATCGTACACAACAAAAAGCGGGGCTTCAGCCAGGCTATATTTAGCTGTATGCAACCTATAGAGAGACATTCAGACCTGACAGAAGGTATTTTTTCTGGCTAAATGTTTTGATACATTTAATCTGAGAAAAATTAAACCATTCTTTTTTAGAAAAAAATCCTTTTCGACAAAATATGAGGGCTTAGATTAGCTTCGGCTAAGGCAAAATTCCTTCGGTTTTTACGCGTAAATCCAGAATCTTCAAAATGCCATATATCGACAACCGTTCCAATCTTTTGCTTCAAATAAAGTGATTTTAAACTGATTTCATCAACAACATGTGATGGTTAACCAGTTGAAGCTATCTTGAAAATAATATCTACTCAAAAATGATATTTGTGATTTTCAGGGGTCAAAATAGCAGATTTTACCATAAAAATGCCACTGTTTTTGTATATATTTAAAATCTGCCTTCAAATGAATTAATTAACATTATTCAGCAGTTTCTATATGTGAATCCATCAAGAAAATGCAACTTTTCAGTTCAAAATGACAAAAAATTATTCTGAGACTATCCGCCCCAACTCCATTTTTAGGGCCATGCCATGTTTTACAATATGCTCATTACACAAAATTCACTGTAAATGTACTATTTATTGTATTTGTTTTATTAGATATTGTTTGTAGCATCTTTACAGGTCATTTTCATGCAACCATGCAGCCAATAAGCACTGTTTAAAGTACAGACCCATGAAAATTCATTAAAATGAAGGGGGGTGGGGTAAATAAAAACTTTTAAAAAGCATAGAAAAGGTCATATTTTTTACCAACTAAATAATTTAATTTGTAAAATGTATTAAACCGCATGAAATATTTGCATATCGACACTAACCGTATAGAAGCGATGAACTCAAAGTCAGAGTTTACCTCAACATCTTTTTCAAAACAGACATAAGCGGCTTTTCGACATCTTTTCGGAAAGATGTAGATTGTCGCTTACTGACATTTTTGCCAAACAACGTATGCAAAGCCCTCAGAAATGAATAAAACTTACTAGATATACCTTTAACTGTGTCAAACATGTGCATTACAGGCCAATTGTGTATACCAGGTGTCAGGTATGGCTAATTTTGTGTCCACAACCTTTAATAAAATAATTTAAAATACCTATTTTGCATCATAAAACTTTGAAATATTTAAAAATCATGAAAAGAGTTATAAGAAAAGTCAAAATACACCATAATTTAACATTTCTCACACTTCCAAATCATTGTGTTAGAAAAAAAGTATGTCTACTTTCACTTTTACCATATGCAGAATCTAGCCTATAGGTTGCAGAAAACTAAATACTTTCCCATAGACCTCCTGTTGCACCTGTCAGCTAATATCTCATGAATTATACACCAGATTTTCTTTAAATTACCTTATTTCATAGATATTTCCATCACAAAGCCTTTGAAAGTGTGAAAAAGACAACTTTTCCAGCTCAACCACTCTGCACATGTCTGTGTTTACAAACACTATTGAATCCGCACTGAATATTGACATGCAATTTCAATGGGTGTAAAATTTTCAATAACATTAAAAAATATTTTTTTATTTAATTTAATGATCCTAGCTGATGGGGATTATTTTACCTATAGTTTATCCTTCCTGAAAATGCATATTGAATATTTCAAAGTTATATCTGCTGACCTCTGTGAACTCTGTGAACTTTCACTTCTGTACTGAATCGTACACAACAAAAGGCGGGGCTTCAGCCAGGCTATATTTAGCTGTATGCAACCTGTAACGTCGTGTAACGTGATGTCAGCGGTATGTAACGTCGCGTAACGTGATGTCAGCGTTATGTAACGTCGCGTAACGTGATGTCAGCGTTATGTAACGTCCGTAACTGTGATGTCAGCGTTATGTAATGTCGCGTAACGTGATGTCAGCGTTATGTAACGTCGCGTAACGTGATGTCAGCGTTATGTAACGTCCGGTATTTGTTGTTTATAATCATCTTGAAAAAGGCGCCGAAACTTCGATGAATTAAATATAAATATAATTAACGTGCTGGTGTTGAATATATTTTGTTTTAAATAACATTTCGATACGGTATAATAATATATCATTTGCGGCACAAAGGAGATGCAAAATTTCATTCAGTAACGTGTTTTTATTAATACAGAACTGAAATATGTGCATTGGCAAAGCAAAGTGGTGAGGATATATCGAAATGATTTATCATTATTCATTTAAAACACGTTATCAGATCGGTAAACTCTAGCCCGACATCTATTTATATTTCCTTTTATCCTCGCCACGTTGCTTCTTTACCCATGCACATTTACTGTTCTGTATTAATAGAAATAAATATAAAAGTCGAAAAGTACATGCAGCTGTCACAGAACACAGTAAAACCCAAACACGCAAAAAGACAAACATGAATGGCAATGTTAATAAAGAATAAAACCATAGGACGTCACAAGTACAAAAAGGGTTGACAATAGGGCTACCGTGTTGGAACGGTCAGTGTCAAAAACGGCCGCTGGGGTTTAAACAAAGTTCTAGTGTGCATCAAACCTCACACGTACCCTACTGTCATCCCAATAAAACTGTAAATAAAGAAATCCCCGCCATGAACTATTCTTTAACAAGGCAGCATCTTAATAGGCAATATAATAAAAACACGAAGATGCTGGTAGTATACATATAAATACTAAAACACAACAGCCTAGCGAGACCACAAAGAAGGTTCTCAGTGAATAAGGCAGAAGCCAGAGCAAAAAGAGAATAAAACCATTGAGGGCACGACCAGACAAGAATGCAAACAAACATCAAACGTCACTCGTCCTTTTGGATATATGTGTGTTTTGGGGGGTTCTACCCCCCAAAATACATCATATCATCCATCATCATCATCATCATCATCATCATCATCATCATCATCATATCATCATCATCATCATCACCACAACCACCAAAAACACCATAATATGCTCAATATCTGTCAAAAAACATCATCATCATCATCATCATCATCATCACCACAACCACCCAAAACAGCATAATATGCTCAATATCTGTCAAAAAACATCATATCATGGTCAATATCTGTTTGTGGCACAACCCATGATTAAAAAATATATATTTTAGACCCAAAAATATATATCCAGACTAATAAGCGATGCTCAACGTATATACTTCCCACACACTAAGACTAATAAGTGAAACTAACGATGCTCAACGTATCGTCTTACCAGCATGCCGGTGTTATGCAGTTTAGTTCTTACCAGCCATGCCGGTTATTGTAATGGTCCCACATATAAAAACGGTCTAACCGCAAGGTGCTTAAATAAGCGGGGCTTCTGGTCCAGCACCATCTGTCCTTCTGGCCCAGCTCACCTGTCCACCGGTCATCTCACTATACATAGCCCACCGGTCCCATTGGAGCACAGGGAATTCAAGGTGTAGCTGGTCATCTCGCTATAACTACAATATGTTGATCATTTTTGTGATTAAACCTGAATACGTCTAAATTTAAGCACACAGCATTATAATCTTTAAATTTCCAATAACTTGGCCATTATTCTGACTGAAACTCCACCACAATCAGCACAAATTTTATTTTTTTTCTCTTGTACCTTTTTTACATATTGAGCACGGCAATACATTGACTTGTTTTTAATAGATACTTATGGTCTCACACCACAATTAATTTTACATAGGGTTACTGTATAGCTGTTTCCAACACATGACCTTCAAAACGTCCCCAGCAGACCTTTGTTGTGATTTAATATCTTCAGGACTGGCTAAGATCTGTAAAATAAAACAAAAAAATACAAACATTAGCCAGGTTTTTTTGTTTTCCTCGATCATATTTATTGCAACCTCTATGAAAAAATACCAAGATTCATACACTATCAAGCTGACTTTGTGGTGCTTCGGTCAAATGCTTATGAATTTTGAATGCAACTTCATATCAACGTGGGATTTTCTGTATCATCAGTCTTTTACACTGCAGATGGTATGCTGAAGCAAAGAAAAACCTCTTTGTCAAATTAAAACTATTGCCTAGAAATAGAGAGAAATAAATTGAATTATTTTCTGTTTTCCTTTTGTCCTCTAGGTTCCGTGAGCTTTCAAGGGAGATAATAGAGGTGTGAGACCTTATGCAAACTGCAATAATTAGAATCTTTTGCTAGTCTTATTTTTACATGGATTTTGTAATCCAATTTTAAGAAATTTTGCAAACATTGATTTCTTTTTGATAATTGATTTCTTTTTGACTAATTGATTTCCATTATTTCTTTTGTATTATATATATTTTTTTCTTTAAGAGGGTTTTAATACATTGATTTCCATTATTTCTTTTTTATATAAATTTTTGAAACTCCTCTTAAGGATAATAATATATATAAAAAAGAAATAATGAATACTGTTCTAAGCAAAATTATTATACACCTATTTGAAGCAGGTGTAATAGGTAAGCAAACACTAGAAGATGCAATAAAGCGGTGGTCTAAGACAGAGGAGGATGAAGATACATCTTTTTTGGATGGAATAGACCTAGGAAAGTGATGATGAAAAACAAGGAAGCATAAAAAGACAATCAAAGACAGAGGAGAAAAAACCAAAGGAAGCATAAAAAGAAATCAAAGACCAGAGGAGGAAAAAACAAGGAAGCATAAAAAAGAAATCTAAGACAGAGGAGGAGGATGAAGAGACATCTTTTTTGGATGGAATAGACCTAGGAAGTGATGATGAAAAACCAAGGAAGCATAAAAAAGAAACTTGAAGAGCAAAATCAATACTTAAAGGAGGAGGATGAAGATAGATCTTTTTTGGATGGACTTTTTCATGAATATGACTTAGTCTTTCCAAAGTAAATGTAGAAGTAGAGGGGTAAATTTAAAAAAAAAAGAAAAAAAAAAGCCTTTTTTAAATTTACGAATACATACTTAGATCAAAGTAATCTTTAGTCATTTTAAAAACTTAAATTAACAATTTTTCCGACCTTAGAATACAAAGGTGGTGGGATCATACTCATACACATTACTAAAACACATTTATCACATACTTTTTAGACTTTTTTGTCTAGGTTGCCATTGCTTCCCTTTCTTCCCTGCTCCACTAGTTTTTTTTTTTTTGAACTTCAGCTTATTTCAGCTTTCTGTTTGTTTGGTGTCCTGTTTTAAATTATAATATTTATCCAACTCAATCCAAAATCAACTTAAACTCTTGCTCAGATATCTGTGCATCACCCAATGCTTTTGATATTAACTGCTTTATACTATTCAACTAGAGACTCTGCTAAAGTTTTTATTTTCATGATGTTTTTGAGCTTTTACATTAAGCTTGCGTCTGATGAAAATAATACAAACACCTGTAGCTCCACATATTATTGGCATTTGCTGCTGTTTCTAAAGGTAACAAAACTGGAACAACAAATCTCCAATCCTCAGCCATAATAACACCTGCAGATATTAAGGTAGTGTCAATTCCATCCGTGATATCTAATACCACGTTTATATTTTTTATAAAGAGACTTGCGTGTGTCTCGTGCTCTGTAATTAACTTTTGGTTCAATCTCTGACATTTTTGTAATCTATAATTATGTCCGTCCTCTGGCAACGGAGGATAGTAAACTTGGTGCTGTCGGTTGCTTCATATTTTTGTTTATTAATAAAAAAAATAATTAATTCAATTAATAATGATGCCACCGTATTTACCAGCGGGTAGCGTTAGCAACCTTGCATACAAAATTAACAACAGAAACCAGCATCAATCTCTAAAGGACTATCAAAGTTATCGTGTTTGCGTGGGGTGGTGTGAAGCGTTATACCATAATTGGGTTGTTCAACCACCATCGACAGAAACTATTACAGTTACGTCACCAACTAATCGGTCACTTGCTAAACCTATTCCCATAATCCGACCATGGCGGTGTCATTACATACCCCACATTTGTTTCTGCTCCACCGTTACCAAATGAGAGTACTGCTATTCATTGCAATTGGACCCTTAGCCTCCGCACATAGTGTTATAATCCCATATTTAAGATTATCAACTCGGTTAACAATAGGCACCAATTCGCCTATATAAATCTTGAACATCATTTATCAAAGCCTCTAAATCTGTTCTTTCCGCAGGGTTTATTGGCCCAAATATACTCATTGTTTGTTTTTTTATAAAAATATAATATTTTTAAATAATTTCTAAAACACAACTCATAGGCAAGCCGTGATTATCTATCTTGTTGCCATACTCATCTCTGACTTCTATTGTCAATTCAGAAATTGCACCATTTGTAAGACCAGTGATATTCAGGATAAAAATGTGTATATACAATATCTCCAAACTGCTTATTTTACTACAGGTACAACACATATAATAGTGCTTGGTTTACACATTGAAATAATTACTACTTGTATTAATTTGTTTCAGATAAACATAGAGCTGTTTATAAGGAGCTAAATCAATTGGTGAATTCCAACACGAATACCTTTTGACCATTTTCTATCATCAAATCCAGCATTTTTGAAACACGGGTTGACATTCGTGTCTCTATTGGCGTATCTAAAATGGCTCTAGCACTTGGCACATCAACGGTTAGGATAATATTTTCCTTTAGCAATTTAAAATCGTTTGCCAACTGTTGAAAGTTATAGAGTCCACCTGGTATAGGTTGCGTTTTATCTGGGTTTCTTGTCTTTATGACTTCTTGATCAACATTAAACCAACCAATAGTGAATGTAAAACTTTTTAATCCAACGCGCTTATCTCCATTTCTATTATCGATATACTGTTGTAAATTAATAGAGTTGTCTATGTTTGAAATTGTATGAAGCATTTTTTAAATATATATAAATAATAAATGTTTTCTAAAGAATTCAATATAACCCAGATGCTCAATACAATTTAAGTACTTTCGGCAGGAAAGGGATATATATAATAAATCAAAACATAGTCATTACATCAGACGGTAAAGGCTTTAAAGCATCATTTCCCAATGTCTTTGAAAAATACAAACTCCCATACGTCAAATCAGATCCTATAGTCCAACGCTGGGGGACAGATTGGATGTCATTTTGGCAGAACCAGTTGAATTTTGCTATTTGGTGTGCGACAACTGGATGTGGTATTGATTTCAACAACCATCTAAAAGCTGATGCCCTGGTTGGTTCGTTATTTCGATTTCATGTCTATTACCAAGTCAGAAGAATATTATTTGAGATGTATTATTTGAGATGAGTGTAGCAATGCCGCAAGACTCAAATTGGAATGCGTTTAATAACACATATAACCGAAACGCATACGAGAGAATATGCAAGGAGTTTAACGTTGACTTATATTTGGATTGGAGACAGAAACAAAGCTATAATGATGGGCTAGGAACAATTTATAATTACTGGACACATATTGGTTATCATCCTTTGGTAAATACTGTATACGACAACAAAACGATGAGTTTCACAGTCTATGAGAGTGATAAAACATATCACATTGATTACATTGCACAAGGATCTGAGGCTGACAAAAGCTGGTCTACTTTTATACTAGATTGTTCATCTGGATTTACAAGGGCAGGAGTAGAAAGAATCAATGACAGCATAATAACATACTGCTGGGCAATCCTTGGCTCACAATCGCAAACAAAAACAGATATACTTGGAACTGGAACGGCATTTGATGCACAGAAACAATTTCTAGTAAATGTAGAGGACGCAATAAACAGCCCCATCAACTTGCCCAGTCAAATTTCAAGATATGAAACCACCCTAAAATATGCAAGAAGTAAAGTAAATTTTGTTTATGGAAGTGGATTGTACATGTCTCCGAGTGACATGGAATTAAGAATCGGAACAATACAAGACTACAATAATGAAATTGTAATAGCAACCGATGCACAAGCATTAGGATTAAATAATGATGTAAATGTAAAACCAGTACCGCCAAAAAGTGTTCAACCTTTTCAAGGCACCACAACAAAAACATTTCTGCCGGAACACTTTGATAAATCATTGATACATAAAACTGTGGACCCACCAGAAATACAAAAAATAGCGATTGAACATGAAGATAACAAAACAACCATAATTGTTGGTACTATAGTAATAGGTCTTGCTGCATTACTTATCTATGAGATTTACTAAACCACTCTTTAGCTGCCACATAGAACAACCCAGAAACAACACAAGCAAAAGCCCATAGATTGTTACCAAGCCAATTAATAACATTACCTGTTGCAGATAAAAACCATGATACTATTGCACCAATAACTCCTGGTAAAGCTGCAGCAGCTTTACCAGCTAGGTTGGCAAGAAGTTTACCAAGATTACTTAGTTGTTTTTTTATCCAATCCTTGGCACTTGATGGATCAGGTTTTGGAGTTGGAGCAGCACTTGATGTGGGAATAATGGCCTCAACTAATACCCCAATAATCATACCAAAGGCAGTCAAAATACTAACAATAGTAATACCTTGCTCCCTAAACAAGGTTTTTATTCTCTCACCCAATGTTGTGTCTTCTTTTAACACCTTATTTATAGTTTCTTTTATCCTGTTTATTTGACTACATAATGCTTCTTTGTTTTCACTCGCCGCTTCAAGTCGTGCACTTTTTTCATCTTCTAAGTTTTTTATTCTGTCACGTATGCGCTCTTGTTGAAACTCATCCTCCTGCCCGGGGGTGCTAACCTGTTCTAATTTTTGTTTTTCTTTTGTTATATCTTTATCAAGCTCAGTGAGCTTTGAGAGATTATTAGTAAGTTCTCCACGAAAGCTTTGCAATCTCTTATCTAAACCTCGTATCTCTCGCATTGTTAGACCTTCTGTTTGAACAGCAGTTTCATCTATTATATTACTCAAATCACTCTCAATTATAATTACAGCATCTACTGTATTTTGTACATCTTCAGTTGTTGAAAAAGTTTGCAATGGTATATTCTCTGCAGCGATGGTATCTCTTGTTTTTACCAACGCTGCTATTTCTGCCCTACCCCGAGCAAGTCTTTCACGTGGAACTAAATAATCATACATTTTTAATCTATTTTTCACGAAGTCAATACCATGTTTTCTAACTAAAGTGTCCAGCACATAAAACTTGATTGGTTCGTTTGGATTATTTCCCCTATAATAGGTAAGTGGAACATCATCCGTCCCCAACTGAACTGCAAATAACATTGTTCTACCAAATTTGTCCTCAGCCACTCTAAAATCATCTTTATAATCAATTCCGCTGATCTCAGCATTAACTTCAGTAAAAAATTGATCTACTAACCACTTTTTTTGTGCGAGCTGTTCTTTTATTTTATCTTCCCCTTGAAGCTGATTAATATGAGTATTTTCATTTACAATTTGTCTCTGGAATTCTGAGCAAGGTTGTATAAATTCTTCATCAAGTAATTCATCTACATAAGCATCCACATCATCTGGATCGAACGAAGGATTTTCAAACTCATATCCTCCTTCAGCCATTGTTTATTTTATTTTAATTTAAAAAAATAAATATATATATTTAAAAATGTCAGCTTACGGAAACAAACTCAACCCTCATAGAAAACTAAGAGAACCTCATGGTGCCAAGGGCATCCGAACAACTGTAGTAATAACTAATAATCCATCAACAATAGACCAAAACCAGCAACTGCTTGTAAGATTTCCAAATCTAAGTACTAATGATGTGATAGTTCCACGTACTGCTCGTCTTGCCTTTGAAATAGAACTTAAAAACAGAACAGACGCCAACCGTACTTTATACCAGAATCTGGGTAGAGCAATTGTGAAAAAAATGACAGAATAAGTGGCAATGAAGTCATGTCAATAGATGACAGTGATATATATCACAGTTATGTAGATTTATGGAAAAGCCCTACCGAACGAATAAACATAGCTTACCAAGGTATTGGTAAAGCAAACATGTTAAAACATAGAGTTGGCGCGGGAGATGCTTCCTCAGACACCAAAGATGAAGCTATAGCAGCAGCTTATGGAAATAGATTTTGTATTCCACTGGACTTTGAAATGTTAGAAAGTCATATGCCATTTTATCAAGCGGGACTTGGTGATAGGTTAGAATATGAATTAACGTTTAACGATTATAACAAAGTTATCAAAAGCAGTGATGCTGATGCATCTTATGTAATAACATATATCTGCTTGGAATTTGATATGGATAGTGATGTTGAATTAGCCAGACAAATAAGACAGCAAACCAATGGTAAGATAGTATTTATGTATGATCGTATCTTGCGACATAGAAAAACAATAGCAAACAAATCTGATACCCTTTGGAATATCAACATTAATGTACCAGCACGGAGCATGAAATGTATTTTAATGCTGTTTGAAGATCCAGAAAGAACAGACACGGAATCCTTTTACAACCCAAAGATTGAAAAGGTTGAAATGACAATAGAGGGCGTACCAAATCAGTTGTATAGTCAGGGCATGACGGCATATCAACATTGGGATGAAATCAATAAATATTTTGCTTTAACATCAAAAGGAAACAAAGAGACAGACATAGTGGCAAAGGACTTATACTTTAGCCAAGTTTCTCTTGAGACCTGTCTAACAAAAGCATATGATTTGTGGCTTGACCTTAGAACATGTGATGACAATTTATTACACGGCAGTGGAAGAAGAATAGAAAACGGCAGTGAAGGCATAACGATACTCATAAATAAAAAAGCAGATGCAGATCAACTTTTAAATATTTATCTATATATAATACAAGATGCGCAAATCAATTTCGAAGATGGAAGATTCAAAGAAGTACGATACTAAATATCCTAAATATCCACACAGTGCCATTATCTGCGGTCAGACAGGCTGCGGCAAAACAGAGTTTGTTCTTGACATATTTGAACAAGAGTATGTTGGTGTTTTTGAACATATAATTATATTGTGTCCAACCATAGAGTGGAACGAGGCTTATAAAAATAGATCCTGGATAGGAGATGTAAGACACCCAAAAGATAAAAAAATAATAATTGTTAATCCCGTGAGCAACGACAAAGAAATGCTACAAGAACTGTTGCGTTTATTTTTCAAACAATATGCTGGCAAGCCCACATTATACATCATTGATGATTGCTCCGCCACAAAAGAATTATCAAAGAAAAAAGATATGTTATCAGAGTTGGCATTCTCCGGTCGTCACGCCAAACAATCAGTATGGGTCATTTCACAGAGATATAATTCTGTATTGAAAGATTTAAGGGAGCAAGCAAAATGGTTGTGTATGTTTTACACCAAGGACAGAGATAGTTATAAAAATTGTTTGAGAGAAAATGATGTTATTCCAACGAAAAGCAATGTTATTCAACCCAATAACCAGTTGGTTGGTCAGTCCTCAAAATTAACTTGGAATATTTAGTCTTTGCTAAAGCTTTTCTTGTTATAAATATACAAACCCAACCCAGCAAAGCCTACTAATAAAATCGGTGGAATATAATTGTTGTATACATTTTTTTTTATTTCTGGTTCCTCTTCACCTCTTGATACTTTTGTTATCCGTCCTGCATCTTGTGCATCCTGTGCATCTTGCTCTATCTGAAGCAAACGCTTTGCCTTCCTTGCTGCTGCTCCTTTTTTCCCAGCTTCTACTCGTTTTGGATTTTGTTGTTTAACAGATTGTGTATCAACTTCACTCTCTTGGTTCTTCATTTTTATTATCGACATTTTTATTTTTATTAAAATCAATATGTCGAACAGTTGTCAGCATTGCTGTAAATGGTGCTAAGTACATTCCATACTTGTAATACAACTCACAACACGCACTTGTTAAAGCATGTTTAATAAATGGGTCTTCCTCCAAATCTTCTGTCAGTTTTGGTGGATTGGTTATATTAAAATATTTTGATACTCCCATCACATACAAGTTAATAAAATAATTGCCTAAAGTCTTAGGCATGCTTGCCCCAAGTCTTGCTTCATATCTACAGTAAAGTTTATTAATTTCATCTTGGGTCATGCTATCTATAGTCGTGAGTTGTATGTCTTTACCCAAATATTGACGACTACCACCGCCAGCCACTATGGCTGATAATCTTTCTCTTTTTGTTTCTTGTTGCTTTGATTCATATGTGTGTTCCGTAAAACCTTCCGTAAAACCTTCCGGTATGATACCTTGTAATAGTTCTTCCGCATTCATTTTTATAGTAGTCATTTTATTTTTTATCTTGAAATAAATATAAAACACAGCTGCAATATTCACCACAGCTGCGATATTCACCACGCAACTAGTAATGGTTAGTATTGTTAATAGCATTGTTTACTTTGGAATGACTAAGTCACATGCATGATAGCTTTTTATTCTCAATCCAAGTGGTCGAATATAATATGGTGGTTCTACACTTGTCTCCTCTATTCTATCTTTTAGATGATCAGGTGACTATAACCTGTTTCAAATAGATGTATTAATTTTTCTAAAACAGTATTCATTATTTCTTTTTTATATATATATACTTCACTGTTGTCTAATAATGTCAATACCATGGATGGACCATATTCAGTATCTACTATTTTCATATCTGTAATTTTGTATATTTTATCTATTTCCAAGTCTGCCTATTTCTTTGTGCTATATTGATTTTGCTCTTCGAGCAGTTCATTAAATTGTGCAGTTCCCATTTTTTTTATATAGTATATATATTTTCTTAATACATTTAAAAATGGAAAAGATTTATTACAGCCCACAAGGATTTTGGAGAGGTTACACAGCAGTTAAAAAATTAGCAAAAGAGGCTGGTGTCAGTGAAAAAAAGGCATTAGAATTTTTAAAGAAACAAGCTGTGTGGCAGATTTATTTACCTGCGCCGAAGAAAATAATTAGACCCAGGTTTGATGTTTCTGCTAAGAATGGAGTGCATCAAGCTGATTTGTTATTTCTGCCGCATGATACTTTTGGCTTTGGCCGTGGCCGCAAGACTTATAAATATGCACTGACTGTGGTTGATATTGCGAGTAGATACAAAGAAGCAGAGCCGCTGACTTCCAAGGATAGCAAAGAAGTTGCCAAAGCATTTGAAAATATATACAGTCGACATCTAAAATATCCAAAGTTATTCCAAGTGGATCCAGGCAGAGAATTCATGGGTGCAGTATCGCAGTTGATGGTAAAACAGAATGTAAATATCAGACGGGGCAGAACAGAGATACACAGAGACCAAGCTATAGTGGAAAGATTTAACAGAACATTAGCTGAAAGATTGTTTGGTTATCAGTATGCTAAGGAAATGGATTCGCAAAAACGCAACAGAGAGTGGGTAAAGAGATTACCAGAAGTTGTTAAAGCCATAAATGTGGAGACAAAAAAGCCCCCTCCTGTTGAAACAAAAATATTAAAAGGTGATCCTATCTGTATGAATGCAAGTGTAAGATATTTATATCAACCCGGGGAACAAGAAGGTGGAAGACGCAGAGCAACTGATCCAATGTGGAGTGTAGATATTCACAAGATTAATAGTTATATGGTAACGCAAGGCATAAGAGTTTATTATTTAAAAGCACCAGCGCCTCAAAGAGGATTTGTCAAAGAAGAATTACTTATCGTTCCTGCTGATACTCAAATTCATAAGTTTTGATAAAAACCATATGCATCAGTTGTAATTCCATCTTCTCGAATGTATCTTTTAGTGTAAAATGGTGACAGTGTTACTTTGTTTACTGTTATGCCATATATTTGATGCTTTTTTGATCGTATCATATTCATTTCATGGGTGTATTTTTTCTTGTTAAACAATGCATCCTTGTAGATCTCAAAGTTGATATGTTTTTGGATTACATATTTTCTTACTCCCTTTGCTTTCTTAATAATCTGCTCATCCGCTCTCAAAATAGAATATAGCTTGGGTCTTAATCCAATATACTCAACTATAGGAACACCAGCACATTCATCTTTCATTTTACCTAATACTTTTTTGTTTGTATCATCGTGCATTGGGTGATTTTGAGGATAATCACTTCGATCATACTAATCTTTCATTTCAATCATGTCTTTGTATGCATCATCTGTTTTGATGTCTACCAGTAGGCTGTCAGTGTCTGTGTATAATAAAGTACAGTCATCTCCGTACCTTTTCTTCAGGGTATTATAGTACCAGTCATACATCATGTACTTTGATAAATCCAATACTGCCATCCCAACATAAATTGGTTTGTTTAATGTTAATTTCGTTTTGTTTACATGTAATGCGGACAATTCATCTGAAAATGTTATCCACCTGTTAAAGTTGGGTTTAGCTATTATTCTTCTTATCTTTTCATTTTCAGAGCCGTCAGTTTTAACTAGTTTTATATCAGTTCGCTTGCGTATATTTTCCATTGTTTTACCAAACACAGAGTTGTTCATAAGTTTGTAAAAATCTTTTTCAAAGGTTGATTTAGCTTTTTTCCTAAGTTCTGTGTTTAGGTTTATGTATGATACCATACATGGTTTTTCATTAAATTCTAATACTCTGTGGATTTTTGTTAATTTCATGCCTAATGATAAATACAACTCTAAATTTTTGTAATGTAACACATATTTTTCTTTGTCCATAAGATAGGGGACTAGTTGTTCTGTCATAACGTTATTTTCTAACAGATCTGTTTGGTATTCAGACAACCATACTTTTTTCACTGCTAATCTTTCCGGTGCAAGTGGATAATCATTGTGAGCTTCCAAATCCACTTCTAGAAAATATCCTTTTCCTTCTTTTGGCTTTGGCAACGTTTCTGTTTCCACCCACTTAAAGCCAGAATATGGAAGTGGCTGACTCATTGTCCACCCATAAAGATTATTTGCATCATAATACATTAAAAAGTTGTTTTCCTCGTTAGGGTTATAATCAGCTACGTGTGGATTGTTTGCTTTTGCATATCGTTTTGATACCATACTAATTCCACCACGCATACCTTTTTCTACAAACAAGTGCTAGTCAATGTCTGTCAAAAGTTCTAAATTTATTTTAGAATGTTTAAGTAAAGCATCCCAAGATAATCCAGGTGCTGTGTAGTAATGCAAGGGATCGAGTTTATATGCATTCATGCATGTTTTTCTGAAAGTTTGAAATACATCTGCTAACAAAGTTACATCCGTTTTTAGATATAAATCATGATAGTCTCCAAGAGTTTTACAGTTAAACTCTTTCCATATTTTTTGAGCGTATTCGTAATCTTCGGGACTTATACTTTCATCTGAGAGACTACTGTAAAACTTTTCTATAGGTGGTAATTGCGTTTCCTCAAATCTTTCCACACTGTCCATATATTCGTATGGATAAACACCTTTTCGCAGAAGTAAATTTGTTTGTCCCCCAAACTGATTTTTAATAATTTTGAAATCAGATTTGTCTGTTGCATCAATCAATTTTTCCAGAGACGAAGCCATAAACTGAAAGCTATCCAAGAATCTAAGTTGTCCGACACTAAATGAAATATACTTTTCAGCGTTGTTTGGAATGCATGTAATACTACCTGTCATTTTATGTATTTTTTGCATGATGAGATGGCTATCATATCCTTTGAGGTTATGAAATACAACAGGGATGATTGTTTTGCCTGGTTTTATTTTCAGTTTCAGGTTACAGTCTTTATGTGCTGCGCCTCTGTATTCACCTGTAAAATGACAGTGTTCTCTTACTTTACCGCTTCCAATTTTATTCTCGCATATCCAACAGTGTGTTGCTTTTTCATGATCTTCCTCATTTTGCTGCGTCATGATTAATGGGTTTGGGTGATCAAATATGTTATTAATGTTGTTTTTTCACATTCTAAGTGATATAAAAACTTTTCAACAAGATCTTTACCTCTGTAAATAACAGGTTCTTCAGCTTTACCATCATATCTGACAACCTGATATCCAAAACCACAAGCTTCGTGTACATTTTGAATTGTAGATTTCTTTCCAAATTTTGTTGATTGCGGCTGGATTGTACTCTCAAAATCAGCATATATTGCATAAGGCATAGACATCTGATTTTTGTGGTTTTTAAATTGTGTGTGATTTCCACCTTCTTGCGGCATTTCTATTCTGCAAGAATTTTTGTTGATACCTTCACAGTCTTCTCTGTGTTTGATAAGTAGTCCTTTTCCAGAAAAGCCGTGAAAGCAACGATCACAGAAGTAAGTTTGACCTTTATGTTTGTTTTGATCACAGAGTAGTCTATTCAGATTTGTTATCCAACAATAGTGATATTTTGTTATTTTTGTTGGTTCACCTTCTTCATTTTCAACCTCAACGTTTTCAGATATTAAAAGCAGATTAATTCGCTCAATATCTTTTGATTGTTCTGATATTTTATACGGGAAAACATTTACTTTTTTACTGTTTTCTGATATGCTACATCCGTAAGCATTAATAGCAAGATTGTTTTGTTTTTCTACTTTGGAAATTTGAGAAATTGGTGTAGGAAAGTCAATACCCTTTTTCTTTAAGAACTCTATACTAGGATATTTTGACAACCTGTCGGTGTGATCTGCGGCTGGATTTAAAGCAGAATTTATTGCATGAAACAAACATTGATCATCATTATTTTTTACATTGATAATCGCTTTCTTATCAGCTACTGCTTTAGGTAAAGGAATATATGAAGAACCTTTTAACGGCTCGTACTTTGCAATATTTAAGTAAAGATTAATACAGTAGTCAATTTCCAATCCTGATGCTGTGTTTGTAAATCTTTCCAGGCTCTGTGGTATGTTTTCGGATGCTTCATCGTAAAACTCATTTATTTTTTCAGAGTTTAAAATTGCATATTGGTTGCTGAATAATGCTGCTGTGATGTTGTTTTTTTTTGGTAGCACCATTATCTTTGAAGAGCTTTACAGTGAGACCTAATTGAAACTTTAATCCATTCATCTTTGTCAGCTCTTCGCTGATTTGGTTTGTAATAATGGATTTCTTATCATGACATAGTTTTTGAAGGTCTTTGTATTGCTTAACAGACTTCTTGTATGCTTTGAAATAACCACATTTTGGTTTGTCAACCAGTTTTAATTCTTCTTTAGATTTTCTATGATTAAGCTCTTTCAATTCATTTATAACATTCTCTCGTAATTTAGCATATTTCTCATCTTGTAATTTATTATATTTCTGTTTTTCTAATGTTTGAGATTTAACCTCTGGAGTTTCCTTTGGTAGAGCATCTAGCCCCTTTCCAAGCAGATCATCATTAATTACTCCTTCCCGGTGTAATTGTAAAATGTAGTGAACGTCTTCGGTACTCATTTTTTGGAGCTGGAATTGGTTTAACTCTTGTAACAGGAATTGGAATTCTTGATTTAACTCTTGGGATTGGTTTTTCACGTCTTACACTTTCCTGCACTTTAGACTCAACTGGTTGAATAACCTCTTTAAGAGCATTTATACCAACCGATAGTGTTTTTACACCTGCTTTAAATAGGTGTATTATTTTTCCTAAAACAGTATTCATTATTTCTTTTTTATATATATATATATTTCTTTAAGGGGTTTTCAAAAATTTATATAAAAAAGAAATAATGGTCCAGATTCTCCAAAATACTGTAATTATCAAAAAGAAATAATGGAAATCAATTATGAAAAAGAAATAATGGTCCAGATTCTCCAACATACTGTAGTTATAGCGAGATGACCAGCTACACCTTGAATTCCCTGTGCTCCAATGGGACCGGTGGGCTATGTATAGTGAGATGACCGGTGGACAGGTGAGCTGGGCCAGAAGGACAGGTGGGCTGGACCAGAAGCCCCGCTTATTTCAGCACCTTGCGGTTAGGCGTTTTTATATGTGTGGGACCATTAAAAAACCGGCATGCTGGTAAGACTTAACTGCATAACACCGGCATGCTGGTAAGACGATACGTTGAGCATCGTTAGTTTCGCTTATTAGTCTTAGTGTGTGGGAAGTATATACGTTGAGCATCGCTTATTAGTCTGGATATATATTTTTGGTCTAAAATATATATTTTTGAGTCATGGGGTTCTGCCACAAACAGATATTGACCATGATATGATGTTTTTTGACAGATATTGAGCATATTATGGTGTTTTGGTGGTTGTGGTGGTGATGCTGATGATGATGATGGTGATGTTGATGATGTTTTTGACAGATATTGAGCATATTATGGTGTTTTGGTGGTTGTGGTGATGATGATGATGATGATGATGATATGATGATGATGATGATGATGATGATGATGATGATGATGATATGATGTATTTTGGGGGTAGAACCCCCAAAACACACATATATTTTGGGCTTTAGGTAGACGTGACCATAGGGTCCACAGCCTGTCTGGTCATCACCCAATTAAAAAGGAAAGCATAGTGGCGAACTTTAATGGGTCCACCACCAAGCATGCAGTGCGTTGCAAAATGAGAGGGTCATAACCTCTTTTGATAAACCTTTTAACAAGTTTAATAAAGATTGTATGAAAGTGATTATAACCAAGGATCTTACGAAATTTGTAAATCACATCACCATAGAAGTCAAGTCGTGATATTCCTTAAGAGTGTTATCTGGGACACAGAGTTGTTGCATTGAATATTGGTGCTCTCAGGGTTCTCTCATCGGCAACCACGTCAGTTAACTTTGGTTACCAACGACGGTGACCGATGATAGCCGATGGGAGAACCCTGAACGCACCCATGTTTTATAATACTCGGTGTGTTTCGGATAAACTAACTTGATCATAAAGGGATTAACACTCTAATAAGCTTAACTGCTATTTACTGATAATAGGATTTTACATACATTTGTTCGTTTCAGATAGAAATTGAAAAGGTCGGGTTAGTTAGTTTCTTTTAATAACCGTAGCAGTTTTTTTTTTGAATGTTAACTTTTTATATCATAATGTTTATATCATACCTCGTCATTTATTATTTCTGTTATTAATAATTATTATAATAAAAATGGAAAACACTGACTACTAGCTATCTTTCGAGTTATCAGATACTCTATTACTGTTGAATAGTGCATGACATTGTTTGACATTACCCATGTTTAATAAGAATACTAATGACTTTTGTGGAACATACCACGTGACGTGTTTTATGATATGCATATAATGAAAAATACTGAAATACAAGTTAGCAATGGCATTTATTGGATATTCTGTTCTTAAAACACTTAATTTCGATTGTTTAATCGCTTTCATCACACCGTCTGCAGACATTGCCTCGTCTTCCACCTCTTGATCTTTGACCGCCCCATCTGAAATAGGACATGTAATCTAAATATACGAGCCTCAAAGTTAACTAAATTTAAATGTTGATCGTCTTCTTTACATATAACTGATTTGCATACATATCGGAAACATATACTGAGTTGCAAAAGAAAGTGGACAGTTTTGTTTAGATTTAATTGTATAACGTTTTCTAGAATTATATTGACAAATTCCAAAATAAATATGCCATGTTTGGTACCATAGATTTTATCATTCCATTGTCAATATCATGTTGTCATTTGTTTTTCAATAGGTCGAATCATTAAGGGAATGTCGCTTGATAAAAAGGATAGGGTGTAAAGTAAAATTTTAAAAGTGTCCAGTTACTTTTGCAACTGAGTATATGTTTGAGTGATACTATATGGTACCGACATCAATTGGCAAGGTTTACACAATGTTTACAATGTTAACAGAATCGACACAGATAAACAAACAAAGGTTAACTTGTTTTTACGCAATATACATTAATTGTCCGTGTCACTGCTCTTCTGCTTCCATGATTCAGGGTATAAGGGTCGGCGTTTGTAACACTAAGATAAAACAAATCTTGGGTTCGAAACCCATTACAACATTCGTAGTTCTGTTTTTTTAATTTTGAGTTCAATTTGTTTGCTTTTTATATTTATTATGTATAAAAAAATGTTTATCTTTTTATTTCATTGCAAAATGAATATTTCCAACGGGTATTATAAAATACTCCACGCAGCGTACACATTCACAACATTCGACGGCTATATCAGTCGATTCGTCGGTGGTGTTGGTGGCGTCTTGAAATTCACGAGGACAATTTAATAATAAAAATAAAAAGAATTACCGAAAAGAAATCACGTTTCAATGCGGTTCGAACTTTTTACCAGAAAGTCGCATAAGGTATCGTATGAATGTGTCTGCGATCTAGAGCGCACGGCTAATCGTGACTGGAAATGATGAAATAATTCTACAAATAAACTAAAACGGTCAATGATTTCGGGCGAACAGTTCATTATTTACAGGGTAAACATATAAAACGTATAGGTTTATTCTGTCGCGGACATCGTATATAGAGGCTTACACAGTATGTGAAGTCATAGAGCTTTAGAATGAGCATGATAAAAAATGACAAAATCAATATGAATGGGGTGGGGCGGGGCGGGGGTTCTACAGAAATTGAACATTGTCTACAGCAACGTTGATGCATCGTGTATAATATCACACAGTTTAATTGTAAAATTAAGAAGATGAGCCGGAGTGAGTTACATGTTAACATTAAACGTTCAACTGTATAAACAGAATGCGGTTATATTTTTAAAGGGACTAAATGCGATCTGAAAGAGTCTTTATATATATAAGGAGAAATATTTGCAAACAACCAAGGACAGACAACCTACTGCATGACTCCTAGCTGTGATGAGAGACACGAAAACTGGACGACTGGGAGTGTTTTGTACATATAAAAAAAATATTATTATATTTTCATAATTCTTCTAGATCGCTTCTATTCCCTTTAAATGACACAAAGTAATCAGGAAGTTACCGAAACAAATGTAAAATAATTATTATATCATATAGAGTAAATGTTATCCTGCAACTAAAGATCTTCTTTTTGTTTAAGGTATGTGTATTTTTTCCCTTATTTAGAAACTATAAGAAAATAATAGTAGGAAATTGATAAAATTGTGACACTAAATAATAATAAATGCATGCAACATTTATATCTTCTTTTTTTAAACAATCCTTTGTTAAACGAAATTTCAAAATGTATTCATGCAGAAATAAAACATGATTAAACCACAAAGAGAAAATGGTAAAGGTAATAGTTATACAGAAAGTCTAGTTTCATCAAATATGAACATCTTTTTGAATACAATGTGTATGCTTGCATTTATTTTTTCAAAGCAAATCGTTTGACTGTGTTGGAAGTGAAGATAGTTTTCATTTGACAAAACCACTTAACAACTGAACAAATACACACTTTTGTTTGAATGTTTTGCTAAAAAAATAAGAAAATAAACTGACCTGCCCCTTTGTTGTCTTCCAGGTCTTCCAGCTGTAAATATAACAATATGTAAGAGTAACTTGAACTTGTATGCTACTTTCCCTGTCCGATCTTTTTTATATTTCTTGAATTATGTACTATTGTCTTTATGAATATTGAGTTCTGCTAAATCCGGGGCAAGAGGGCGTAAGCGGTAGCTAGCATATTTCACTACCGTTCATGAACAGTCTCAATCAAACCGAGACTGCATTATTTCATATGTGTCGTGATCGGCCGTTTCCAAAGGTCCACTCTCATACTCTTTTAATACTTATTTTAATTTACACATTATTAACGTGATGTAGAACTTTTCATAGTGTAAAATTAGATATAAAAGTCAAACAGAAAATGTAGCATTCAAGGATCACAGTCAATCAAAAACACGCAATATAAACAAACAACAATTACAAATATGAATAAAAAGGCAAGATATGACATCACAAACATAAACGGGTTGACATAAGGGCTACCGCCTCGGAACAGTCAGTGGCAAAAAAGGCCGCTGGTAGTTTAAACCGGGTTCTAGGGTGCACCAAACCTCACTCTTGCCATCCCAATAAAACGGGACAGTGTAAATAAAGATCTATGAACTGTTAATTAATATGCTTTTGTGAAAACTCTTTCCTTTTGTATAACAGTTTCTTAATAGGGTCAACAAAACGTCTACACAAATATTATATTATTGTTTAACTCCCGATTAAAGGCTTTAATCAATTGCAGTTTGCGTATTATTTAAATGATAAAAATACTATTTGCAAATCAATTGTAGAACTGCATATGGCATTAAAATTGATGATTTGGAAATATGTGTACAAAGCAATTGCCAGTATAACGTAATATACAAATGTTAACTCATGTTTTTAATCTCCCTAAACAGAAATGAAGAAACAACGTATTCAATATGCATTCACCTCGTCATGTGTAAATAAAATACAGTTTCAGCTCGATAACAGCTGTATTTAATTTCGCGTTGTGTACTTTAAATAATAACGATTCTTTCCATTTAATAACAGTTCGTTTTAATAAGCGTATTTACAACATGGCTAACATAATTAATAGCCCATGGACTCACTCCCAGGGTCTGACCGAATCTCTCCCTCCCTTTCTATGGTCTCTGCAACAGTATTTTTTGAAGAACCGTGACATTTCTGAATTCCAACTAACACCAACACGTGCATTATTGCTTTTATGTCAGAAAATTGCAACATTTTCATTCAATTTACTAATGATAAGTGCGTTGCTGATGCAAGTTTCACGTCTGCATGAGAACATGTGATACATCTACATTATCGAAATGTCAATGTTAAATATAGTTCAGTGCATTTAAAGAGACAAGAACAGTTATTTATTGAACCTGCTTGTTGTTGGAATTCAGTGTATCTTTTATCTTCCCAATTAACTGTTAGTCAACGATTATAATTAACCCCAAATAAGGTAACTATGTTACACAACGCCGTTTACCATAGTCTCGTAAGATGGGGACGTAAACCGATAGCTCCCTTTGTCAGTATCATTTCTCTGAGAACGTCAAAGAAATGTAGGAATCCATTCGATAATAATAGTCGGACCGAGAACGTCAAAGAACTATAGGAATCTATTCGATAAGAACAGTAAGGGCCGAAAACGTCAAAGAACTGAAGGAATCTATTCGATAATAATAGTAGGGCCGAGAACGTCAAAGACCTGTAGGAAGTTATTTGATAACAATAGTAGGGCAAGTTCCTGGACACCTATGTATCCTTCATAAAACACTAATGTCTATGTTTTAATTTCAGCGTATATAGTTTATATTCAGTGTTTCGGCCTCAGCGGTCAGTATGAACAGTTTCGGTGATCCTATATACGTTTTTCAGTATGTCTATTTTAAAATATATTAACATAATATGATTTGAAGTGTTTTTATCTGATATGGGACTAAAACCCTGACGACACCCTATAGTAGACGAATCCCTAACCAACTGCACCAAGGCACATTATGTGGTCCCGTCTTAATTCCATTAAGCGATGGGAAAGCTTATATTAGCATGATATTACAACGGATATTTCGACAATAAAACACGTTTAAAAACAGTTTTACTGAAAATATGTGATGACCTGTTTAAAATTACCTGTGTTTAAATTTTACAATATGCAAACATTTTAATTCGAAATTAACGTTTTAGTTCATACCCCAGCCAACAACGATTTCGCTTCTTGGAGAAGTGGTTGGATGAGCATGAAAGTTAATACTCGGACAACGTAATGAGTTGGTTAATTGCACGGCAATTTCGTATTAAACTGTATATAAGAACTGTTATGATCTGCAATTGTATTGGTTCCAACGATTCGGCATGTGAGCGATCTCTTACCTCCTCCCATTTTTCGTCGGTTCCTCAATCTGCCTCTTCCCCGATTGCCATTTTTTCCATTCTGCCATCTGCCTCTAGCTCCTGCTCCTAAAGATAGAAATAGATTTGCCTATTTGTCATATAAAATAGCCCATATGTGCATGTAGAATTATTGAATTTAGTCTGCAGCAAAAACAATGAATCCAGTAGAGGAGCAATCGTCGAGTATTTTCTCGTGAACCTCTTTAAGCTTCAGGTTTACTATAAACAAAATATGAAGTAGTTTTGTTATAGAGTCCCATCTGACCTTAGATGCAAACTTTTCGTTAAACCAAGTGCAAATTGTTTAAAGTATAGTTCCTAAATTAGGTACCTCAACATCTTAAAAAGTCACATGCTTAAATGTATGAATCTTGACAGTGGGCCGCCGAATAACGACATTCCAAATACTGTATGATTTAAAGTATGGTAAGAACTGTGAAAGAAGGTAAAGAGAAATATAAAAAGATCGGACAGGGAAAGTAGCATTCAAGGAGGACAGTCAACTACAAAACACAGAAACAAACACGCAAACAGACAAACAAAAAGGCAAAAGTAATTGTACGATGACCGGACAGGCTGTGGACCCTATGGTGACGCCTACCTAAAGTCCATTGGGACGGTGGCGTTTGATGTTTGTCTATGATCTTTCTTGTCGGGCCCTTAATGGTTTATTCTCTTGTTGCTTTGGCTTCTGCCAAGTAATTGAGTACCTTCATTGTGGCTTTCTAGGCTTTTGTCTTTTTTGTATTATATTTACACTAGCATATTTGTGTTTTACTTATATTGCCTATTGATGCTGCCTTGTTGGTTAGAGATTAGATCATGGCGGAATTTCTTTATTTACACTGTCCTGTTTTAATGGGATGACAGTAGGGTAAGTATGAGGTTTGGTGCACCCTAGAACCGGTTTAAACCCCCAGTGGCCTACTTTGCCACTGACCGTTCCAAGGCGGTAGCTCTATTGTCAACCCTTTTGTGTTTGTGATGTCCTTTGCATTTATTATTACTTTTGCCTTCTTGTTTGTCTGTTTGCGTGTTTGTTTCTGTGTTTTGTGGTTGACTGTCCTCCTTGAATGCTACTTTTCCTGTCCGATCTTTTTATATTTCTTGTTAAAAGAAACTTAATAAAGTAAAACATAGTTTTATTTTGTTTTGTTTCCTTCATAGCGGACAATTAGTGCCACGATCAACAAATATAGATACAAAAATCGAACAGGAGAAGTAGCATTCACGGATGACAGTCAACCACAAACACTCACAGAAACAAATAACACATTTAAAGATGAATAAAAGGCCAAATAAGACATCTGTTCATCAGTGCATCAATATTTGAAATTACACTATGTATTTGGTTGTTTTATCGGTTAATGTTCGATCATATTTTACTCCGTTAATTAGACAAATGTGTTTTTCAATGTGTATTCTCCATATTCTGCAAATACTTGTTTTGTTTGTTTCTCTGGATGTGGACTTTATTGTTGGAGAATTCCTTTTGATTGGATGTAATTTTGTTTAGACTGTCTTGTCTATTTTGGCGCTGAAGATAGGATAATAGCGAGTGTTGTGCGCATATAAACTCGATTCAAGCTAACCAGTAGGCCTTATTGCCTACTGACCGTCCCAAGTCGGTAACCATGTCTTCACCACCCTTTCTGTTGTTTGTTTTGTCTCTTTTATTGTATTATCAAGTCCTTGTTTGCAGTATAGTGCGGACCTACGATACCATTGTGTTCGGACGCTGTGGTTTCTATAGGATCCTATATCTCATTTTTGAATTCCAATATTATAGATTTAAATATGTTTAAAGGGACATGTACACGTTTGTGACCAATATCCCAGACAATGTGATTTCTCTTTCCTTAAAATAGTTCCGTCATTATTACTGCTGATTTGATTCGTAAAAATGAAATATGCAATATGTATATGCTTTATTAATAAGTTGTTTGCCCAGCGACCTTTTGCCACTGACCGTTCCAAGACAGTACTCCTGGTGTTAACCCTTTTATATTTCAGTTGTCCCGTTCTTTACTTCGATAAATATAGACTTCTTAATACTTATTCATGTAGTTGTTTTTGTTTAAAATGTGTGAGTTTGGCTGAATGCGTGTTGCATGCCATTTGTGAGTTCTGTATTTTCTGTTCGACTTCTATATCTACTTGTAACCAGTTTATCTCAAAATCCTCTACAAACAAATGTTTATTCCAAAAAATCACTTTTGTTGACATTGTAATAGCATTTGTTCGCCCCGCGACCGGTTGTCAAACCTTTTCTGTTTAAGGTGTCCCGTTCTTTACTTCTATAAATATAAACTTCTTAATAATTATTCATGCAGTTGTGCTTTATTTAAATGCGTGAGTTTGGTTGAATGAGTGGTGTATGCCATTTGTGAATGCTATATTCTTTTCTTCGAATTTTATATGTACTTGTAATCAATTTATCTCAAAATCCTCTACAAATAAATATGTGTTCCAAAACATCTTTTTTCTTGGCATTGTAATAGTTTATAACAATAAAACAAGTAGGTAGAAACGTCGAACCGAAAATGTAGCTTTCACAGCAAAAATTCAACGAATATCACGCGATCAAAACAAACCATAATAACAGGGAAACTTAGGAGTAAAGTATGCAACACCACATACATAAAAGCGTTGCAAATAGGGGTACCCCTTAGGAACAGTCAGTAGCTAAATGATGGCTGGGATTGCCATGTTTCCTGTTCACCATACCTCCCGCCGGGTAATCAAATCCTCCACCTGCTGCTTCCTTTGTTACTCTTTGGCCACAAACACAGTGGTATTTGTGAAATGGCAATAACGTAATTGAAAAAAATCTTGAAATAGTACAAAGATGAATGTAAATGTATAAGCTACAGAACGCGCCGTAGATATTTAAAATTCGCAGTTTATCTGTAAACAAACACAATGAAATTTCTTTTCGAAATAACAGCGGAATGTCTCGCAAAACTAACCATTAAGCAGTTTGCACTACATTTTCATCAGACTGAGAAATACTAGAAATTCAAACAATAAGGGTCTTGAAAGTATGAGCTTAATATTATGTTAAAGGGAATGTAGAGACACAGCCAAACAGCTCTATTATTGAGAGTTATGAAAAACTTGGAAAATATCGTTTAAAATGAAGGAAATCATTGCAAATGAATTCAAAGAAATTGACTGGTTATATAAAACATTATTGCATATTTTTCATATAATTGCAGTCATTTTTTCTCTGTAAATCAGTAAATTTTCATATTTATAAATATTCCATATATGGTCATTTAGAACCGTGATGTCATGGCTCTCAAAATGGCCGCTTCCATATCCGTTTCAACAGAAACTTCAAATGATCATATCTTCTTTGTTTATCATCCGACTTTGATAATTATTTCACCCTTATTCAAAGTTTTCAAAACTCTCAATAATAAAGATGTATGGCTTTGTCGCTACATTCCCTTTAAGGAACGCGCCGTAGAGACATTTTGCAGTTTGGCTGTTAACAAACACAGTTGTTCTTGTGAAATTTGATTAAAATAACAGGCAGAAGTATTGCTTAAATCAATAGATTAGTGATTGTTAATGAACGAACGATATTTGCAATTTATAACAATAAATTATAAGTTGTGCTGTTAGGAAATGCCCACTAAGAAACGAATATGAAATTACAATAAAAAAAGTTTTGATTCAGCGATTTAATAGAAATACCGTTTACGTCAGAAATATCTGCACAAACAATCTGAAAAGTATTAAAAGATGAATGGCCACCCTTTTTGTAATATTAATTTGAATCATAAAATCGACATTTTCACTGCTAAGCATAAAATAGTATATTATTGTTTATTTCCAGAAAAAAGCCTTTAAACACTTAAAATTTACATATTATTTAAATGATAAAAATACTATTTGAAAATCAATGAACTTTCTATGTCATTACAATTGATGATTTGGAAATATGTCAAAGCAATTGTCAGTATAACGTAATATAAAAATGTTAACTCATGTTCTCAGTCTTCCTAATTAGAAATGAAAAAAACACACAACATATTCAATATTTATTCACCTCGTCATGTGTAATACAGTTTAAGCTCGATACCAACTGTAGCGTAGTGGCGTTTTTAACTTCGCGATGTGTACTTTAAATAATAAAAATTCTTTCCATTCAATAACTGTTCGTTTTAATAAGCGTATTTACAACATGGCTAACGTAAGAATTATCCCACGGACTCACTCCCAGGCTCTGACCAATCTCTCCCTCCCTGTCTCTGGTCTATGCAACAGTATTTATTCAAAAACCGCGACATTTCCTAATTCCAACTAACACCAACATGTGCATTATTGCTTGTACCAATTGCCAATCATGTTACTTATAAAAAATGTTTGTTTAATTCCTCACGTCAAATACACTTAAGACTATGAAAATATTGTTCATTTTATGTCAGATAATTGCAACATTTTCATTCAATTTACTAATAATCAGTGCGTTGCTGATGCAAGTTTCACGTCTGCATGAGAAAATGTGATACATCTACATTATCGAAATATCAATGTTAGTCATTGTTCAGTGCATTTAAAGAGGCACGAACAGTTATTTATTAAACAGGCTTGTTGTTGTAATTCAGTGTATATTTTATCTTCCCAATTAACTATTAGTCAACGATTATAATTAACCCGAAATAAGGTAACTATGTTACACAACTCTCCAAATGTATATATTTCAAATTGTTAATTTTCTGGGGTGGCGTGGCTCTATGACTTGAAACCGGAGGACCCTTGCTCAAGCCTAAACAGTACCAACACATTTCGTCGGTAGGCTCTTTTGAAAACCGTTTAACTGTAGGAATCTATTCGATAATAATATTAGGGCCGAGAACGTCAAAGAACTACATGTAGAAAGTTATTCGATAATAATAGTAGGGCAGGTTCCCGGACACCTATGTATCCTTCATAAAACACAGATGTCTTTGTTTAAATTTCAGTGTATATATATTTTATATTCAGTGTTTCGGCGTCAGCGAGCGGTTAGTATGAACAGTTTTGGTGATACTATAGACGTTTTTCAGTATGTCTATTTGAAAATATATTAAAATAATATGATTTTAAGTGTTTTATCTGATATGGGACTAAAACCCTGAAACTTCATGTCAGTGGACCACTCGTAGACGACACCCTATAGTAGACGAATCCCTAACCAACTGCACAAAGGCACATTATGTGGTCCCGTCTTAATTCCATTAAGCGATGGAAAAGCTTATATTAGCACGATATTATAACGCATATTTCGACAATAAAACACGTTTAAAAACAGTTTTACTGAAAAAAATGTGAGAACCTGTTTAAAATTACCTATTAAATGTTTTAATTTTACAATATGCTAACTTTTTAATTCGAAATTAACGTTTTAGTTCATACCCCAGCCAACAACGATTTCGCTTCTTGGAGAAGTTAGGGATGGGGTATGAAAGTTAATTCGGACAAAGTAATGAGTTGGTTAATTACACGGCAATTTCATATTTGACTGTATATAAGAACTGTTATGATCTGCAATCTGATTGGTTCCAACGATTCGGCACGTGAGCGATCTCTTACCTCCTCCCATTTTTCGTCGGTTCCCCAATCTGCCTCTTCCTCGATTGCTATTTTTTCCGTTCTGCCATCTGCCTCTCCCTCCTGCTACAGCTGGATAGATATAGATATTTATTATGTATATGCCTTGTCATATAAAATAGCCCACATGTGCATATAGAATTATTCAATTTGTTCTGCAGCAAAAAAAACAATGAATCCAGTAGAGGAGCAGTCGTCGAGTCTTTTCTCGTGAACCTCTTTAAGCTTCAGGTTTACTTTAAACAAAATACGAAGTAGTTTTGTTATAGAGTCCCTTCTGACCTTAGCTGCCCACATTTCGTTAAACCAATTGCAAATTGTTTAAACTATAGTTCCTATAACACAGCAATATACACGTATATTAAACGTATTACATTTTAAACATATGTTTGTTTTGTTTTATATTTTCTCGTATGGGACAAATTCCATCATGTTTGCACAACGCGTTATCCTGCTGAAAAATATAGACGTGGAAATACACATATTCCCTTAAAAACATACCTCCGGCACCTCCGGCACCTGCATGACCTCCGGCACCTGCATGACCTGCATGACCTACACCACCTCCATGGTCGACTGTGAATGTAAGATAAAGCGTTTCAGTTAACACAGCAATATACACGTATATTAAACATATTACATTTTAAATATATATTTGTTTTGTTTTATATTTTCTAGTATGGGTACATTTGAACCGAATTCCATCATGTTTGCATAACGCGTTTGTTCCGTTGAGCTGTTTTCAATCTTGGTGCACCTGCAACTCGATTATTTCACTAAAATGGCCAATGTTTATGAAAATCCATTGAAATTCTTTATTAATGAGCGACAGACGTTCCTATAGTACAGCATGGTATGAAGCCATACTGTATATTAAGGAAATTTCACTAAAATGGCCAATGTTTATGAAACTTCAATGTTTAGTGAAATTTTACTAAAATGGCCAATGTTTATGAAAATCGATTGAAATATCGCAATATACACGCATATTAAACGTATTACATTTTAAATATATATTTTTTTTTTTTTTAATTTTCTAGTATGGGTACATTTGAACCGAATTCCATGATGTTTGCACAACGCGTTATTCTGCCAAAAAAATATAGACGTGGAAATACACATTTTCCCTTAAAAACATACCTCCGGCACCTCCGGCATCTGCATGACCTCCGGCACCTGCATGACCTGCATGACCTACACCACCTCCATGGTCGACTGTGAATGTAAGATAAAGCGTTTCAATTAACACAGCAATATACACGTATATTAAACATATTACATTTTAAATATATATTTGTTTTGTTTTATATTTTCTAGTATGTACCAAATTCCATCATGTTTGCACAACGCATTATTCTGCAAAAAAATATAGACGTGGAAATACACATTTTCCCTTAAAAACATACCTCCGGCACCTCCGGCACCTGCATGACCTGCATGACCTACACCACCTCCATGGCCAACTGTGAATTTAAGATAAAGCGTTTCAGTTAACACAGCAATATACACGTATATTAAACAATTTACATTTTAAATATATATTTGTTTTGTTTTATATTTTCTAGTATAGGTACATTTGAACCAAATTCCATCATGTTTGCACAACGCGTTTGTTTCGTTGAGCTATTTTCAATCTTGGTGCACCTGCAACTCGATTTTTTCACTAAATTGGCCAATGTTTATTAAAATCGATTGAAATATCGCAATATACACGTATATTAAACGTATTACATGTTAAATATATATTTGTTTTGTTTTATATTTTCTAGTATGGGTACATTTGAACCGAATTCCATCATGTTTGCACCACGCGTTTTTCTGCAAAAATATATAGACGTGGAAATACACATTTTCCCTTAAAATCATACCTCCGGCACCTCTGGCACCTGCATGACCTACACCACCTCGATGGTCGACTGTGAATGTAAGATAAAGCGTTTCAGTTAACATAGTAATATACAAGTATATTAAACATATTACATTTTAAATATATATTTGTTTTGTTTTATATTTTCTAGTATGGGTACATTTGAACCGAATTCCATCAAGTTTGCACAACGCGTTTGTTCCGTTGAGCTGTTTTCAATCTTGGGGCACCTGCAACTCTATTATTTCACTAAAATGGCCAATGTTTATGAAAATCGATTGAAATTCTTTATTAATGAGCGACAGACGTTCCTATAGTATAGCATCCTATGAAGTTATACTGTATATTAAGGAAATTTCACTAAAACGGCCAATGTTTATGAAACTTTAAACAAAATATGAAGTAGTTTTATTATAGATTCCCGTCTGACCTTAGATACACACTTTTCGTTAAACCAAGTGCAAACTGTTTAAAGTATAGTTCCTAAAGTTGGTACCTCAACATCTTAAAAAGTCACATGCTTAAATGTATTAATCTTGACAGTGGGCCGACGAAAAACGACATTCTACACACTGTATGATTTAAAGTATGGTAAGAACTGTGAAAGAAGGTAAAGAGAAATATAAAAAGATCGGACAGGGAAAGTAGCATTCAAGGAGGACAGTCAACCATAAAACACAGAAACAAACACGCAAACAGACAAACAACAATACAAAAGTAATTGTACGATGACCGGACAGGCTGTGGACCCTATAGTGATGCCTACCTAAAGTCCTTTGGGACGGTGGCGTTTGTTGATTGTCTATGATCTTTCTTGTCGTGTCCTTAATGGTGTATTCTCTTGTTGCTCTGGCTTCTGCCAAGTAATTGGGTACCTTCATTGTGGCTTTCTAGTCTATTGTTTTTTTTTGTATTATATTTACACTAGCATATTTGTGTTTTACTTATATTGCCTATTGATGCTGCCTTGTTGGTTAGAGATTAGATCATGGCGGGATTTCTTTATTTACACTGTCCTGTTTTAATGGGATGATAGTAGGGTAAGTATGAGGTTTGGTGCACCCTAGAACCGGTTTAAACCCCCAGTGGCCTACTTTGCCACTAACAGTTCCAAGGCGGTAGCCCTATTGTCAACCGTTTTGTATTTGTGATGTCCTTTGCATTTATTATTACTTTTGCCTTCTTGTTTGTCTATTTGCGTGTATGTTTCTGTGTTTTGTGGTTGACTGTCCTCCTTGAATGCTACTTTTCCTATCCGATCTTTTTATATTTCTTGTTAAAATAAACTTAATAAAGTAAACCATAGTTTTATTTTGTTTTGTTTCCTTCATAGCGGACAATTAGTGCGACGATCAACAAATATAGATACAAAAATCGAACAGGAAAAGTAGCATTCACGGATGACAGTCAACCACAAACACACACAGAAACAAATAACACATTTACAGATCAATAAAAGGCCAAATAAGACATCTGTTCATCAGTGCATCAATGTTTGAAATTACACTATGTATTTGGTTGTTTTATCGGTTAATGTTCGATCATATTTTACTCCGTTAATTAGACAAAGGTGTTCTTCAATGTGTATTCTCCATATTCTGCAAATACTTGTTTTGTTTCTTTCTCTGGATGTGGACTTTATTGTTAGAGAATTCCTGTTGATGGGATGTAATTTTGTTTAGACTGTCTTGTCTATTTTGGCGCTGAAGATAGGATAATAGCGAGGATTGTAAGCATATAAAATCGATTCAGGCTAACCAGTAGGCCTTATTGCCTACTGACCGTTCCAAGTCGGTAACCTTGTCTTCACCACCCTTTCTGTTTTGTTTTTTTGTCTCTTTCATTGTATTATCAAGTCCTTGTTTGCAGTACAGTGAGGACCTACGATGCCATTGCGTTCTGACGCTGTGGTTTCTATAAGACCCTATATCTCATTTTTGTATTCCAGTATTATAGATTTAAATATGTTTAAAGGGACATGTACACGTTTTTGACCAATATCCCAAACAATGTGATTTCTCTTTCCTTAAAATAGTTCCATCAATATTACTGCTGATTTGATTCGTAAAAATGAAATATGCAATATGTATATGCTTTATTAATAAGTTGTTTGCCCAGCGACCTTTTGCCACTTTCCGTTCCAAGACAGTACTCCTGGTGTTAACCCTTTTATATTTCAGTTGTCCCGTTCTTTACTTCGATAAATATAAACTTCTTAATACTTATTCATGTAGTTGTTTTTGTTTAAAATGCGCGCGTTTGGCTGAATGCGTGTTGTATGCCATTTGTGAGTTCTGTATTTTTTGTTCGACTTTTACATCTACTTGTAACCAGTTTATCTCAAAATCCTCTACAAACAAATGTTTATTCCAAAAAATCACTTTTGTTGACATTGTAATAGCATTTTTTCGCCCCGCGACCTGTTGTTAAACCTTTTTTGTTTAAGGTGTCCCGTTCTTTACTTCTATAAATATAAACTTCTTAATAATTATTCATGCAGTTGTGCTTTATTTAAATGCGTGAGTTTGGTTGAATGAGTGGTGTATGCCATTTGTGAATGCTATATTCTTTTCTTCGAATTTTATATGTACTTGTAATCAATTTATCTCAAAATCCTCTACAAATAAATATGTGTTTCAAAACATCTTCTTTCTTGGCATTGTAAAAGCATTTGTGCGCCCAGCGACCATTTTGCCAATGACCGTTCCAATGTAGTACTCCTGCTGTTAACCCTTTTCTGTTTAAGTTGTCCCGTTCCTAACTTCTATAAATATAAACTTCTTAATACTTATTCATGTAGTTGTTTTTGTTTAAAATGCGTGAGTTCGGCTGAATGCGTGTTGTATGTCATTTGTGAATGCTATATGTTCTGTTCGATTTTGTATCTACTTGTAACCAATCTCAAAATTCTCTACAGTAACAATAAAGAAGTAGGTAGAAACGTCGAACCGAAAATGTAGCTTTAACAGCACACATTCAACGAATATCACGCTATCAAAACAAACCATAATAACAAGGAAACTTAGGAGAAATGTATGCAACACCACATACATAAAAGCATTGCAAATAGGGGTACCCCTTAGGAACAGTCAGTAGCAAAAAGATGGCTGGGATTGCCATGTTTTCTGTTCACCATACCACCCGCCGGGTAATCAAATCCTCCACCTGCTGCTTCCTGTGTTACTCTTTGGCCATTTGTAAACAAACACAGTGGTATTTTTAAAATGGCAATAACGTAAAAGAAAACATTCTTGAAATAGTACAAAGATGAATGTATATGTATAAGCTACAGAACGCGCCGTAGATATTTAAAATTCGCAGTTTATCTGTAAACAAACACAATGAAATTTCTTTTCGAAATAACAGCAGAATGTCTCGCAAAACTAACCATTAAGAGAATATTAAAGTTTGCATTACATTTTCATCAGACTGAGAAATATTAGAAATTCAAAAAATTAGGGACTTTAAAGTATGAGCTGAATATTATGTTAAAAGGAATGTAGAGACACAGCCAAACAGCTCTATTATTGAAAGTTCTGAAAAACTGGGAAAAGGGTGAAAGAATTATCAAAATCGGATGATAAACAAAAAAGATATGCCCATTTATAGGTTGTTCTACAACGGATATGGGGGCCGCCATTTTAGAACTATGACGTCATAGTTCCATATTACCATATATGGAATATTGATCAATATCGTTTAAAACGAAGGAAATCATTGCAAATGAATTCAAAGAAATTGACTGGTTATATAAAGCATTATTGCCATTAAGTATTACATATTTTTCATATAAATACTGTCATATTTTCTCTGTAAATCAGTAAATTTTCATATTTATAAATATTCCATATATGGTCATTTAGAACCGTGATATCATGGCTCTCAAAATGGCCGCTTCCATATCCGTTTCAACAGAAACTTCAAATGATCATATCTTCTTTGTTTATCATCCGACTTTGATAATTATTACACCCTTATTCAAAGTTTTCAGAACTCTCAATAATAAAAATGTTTGGCTGTGTCGCTACATTCCCTTTAAGGAACGCGCCGTAGAGACATTTTGCAGTTTGGCTGTTAACAAACACAGTTGTTCCTGTGAAATTTGATTGAAAGAACAGGCAGAAGTATTGCTTAAATCAATAGATTAGTGATTGTTAATATACGAACGATATTTGCTATTTATAACAATAAATTATAAGTTGTGCTGTTAGGAAATGCCCACTAAGAAACGAATATGAAATTACAATAAAAAACTTTTGATTCAGCGATTTAATAGAAATACAGTTTACGTCAGAATTATCTGGACCAACAATCTGAAAAGTATTTAAAGATGAATGGCCACCCTTTTTTGTAATATCAATTTGAATCATAAAATCGACATTTTCACTGCTAAGCATAAAATAGTATATTATTGTTTATTTCCCGACTAAAGCCTTTAAACACTTACATTTTGCCTATTATTTAAATGATAAAAATGCTATTTGAAAATCAATGAGCTGTCTATGCATTACAATTGATGATTTGGAAATATGTGCACAAAGCTATTGTCAGTATAACGTAATATAAAAATGTTAACTCATGTTCCCAGTCTCCCTAATTAGAAATGAAAAAAACAAAAACATATTCAATATTTATTCACCTCGGCATGTGTATTACAGTTTAAGCTCGATACCAACTGTAGCGTAGTGGCGTTTTTAACTTCGCGTTGTGTACTTTAAATAATAAAGATTCTTTCCATTCAATAACAGTTCGTTTTAATAAGCGTATTTACAACATGGCTAACGTAAAATATATCCCATGGACTCACTCCCGGGCTCTGACCAATCTCTCCCTCCCTGTCTCTGGTCTCTGCAACAGTATTTATTCAAAAACCGTGACATTTCCTAATTCCAACTAACACCGACATGTGCATTATTGCTTGTACCAATTGCCAATCATGTTACTTATAAAAAATGTTTGTTTAATTCCTCACGCCAAATACACTTAAGACTATGAAAATATTGTTCATTTTATGTCAGATAATTGCAACATTTTCATTTAATTACTAATAATCAGTGCATTGCTGATGCAAGTTTCACGTCTGCATGAGAAAATGTGATACATCTACATTATCGAAATATCAATGTTAGTCATTGTCCAGTGCATTTAAAGAGGCACGAACAGTTATTTATTAAACAGGCTTGTTGTTGTAATTCAGTGTATCTTTTATCTTCCCAATTAACTATTAGTCAACGATTGTAATTAACCCCAAATAAGGTAACTATGTTACACAACTCTCCAAATGTATATATTTTAAATTGTTAATTTTCTGGGGTGGCGTGGCTCTATGACTTGAAACCGGAGTACCCTTGCTGAAGCCTAAACGGTGCCAACACATTTCGTCGGTAGGCTCTTTTGCAAGCCATAGTCTCGTAAGATTGGGACGTAAACCGAGCTGTCCCTGTGTCAGAATCACTCCGCCGAGAACGTCAAAGAACTGTAGGAATCTATTCGATAATAATATTTGGGCCGAGAACGTCAAAGAACTACATGTAGAATGTTATTCGATAATAATAGTAGGACAGGTTCCCGGACACCTATGTATCCTTCATAAAACACTAATGTCTATGTTTTAATTTCAGTGTATATATATTTTATATTCAGTGTTTCGGCCTCAGCGAGTGGTCATTATGAACAGTTTTGATGATACTATAGACGTTTTTCAGTTTGTCTATTTTAAAATATATTAACATAATATGATTTTAAGTGTTTTATCTGATATGGGACTAAAACCCTGAAACTTCATGTCAGTGGACCACTCGTAGACGACACTCTATAGTAGACGAATCCCTAACCAACTGAACCAAGGCACATTAGTTGGTCCCGTCTTAGTTCCATTAAGCGATGGAAAAGCTTATATTAGCATGATATTATAACGGATATTTCGACAATAAAACACGTTTAAAAACAGTTTTACTGAAAAAAATGTGATAACCTGTTTAAAATTACCTATTAAATGTTTTAATTTTACAATATGCTAACTTTGTAATTCGAAATTAACGTTTTAGTTCATACCCCAGCCAACTCCGATTTCGCTTCTTGGAGAAGTTAGGGATGGGGTATGAAGTTAATACTCGGACCACGTAATGAGTTGGTTAATTGCACTGCTATTTCATATTAAACCGTATATTAGAAATGTTATGATCTGCAATCTGATTGGTTCCACCGATTCGGCACGTTAGCGATCTCTTACCTCCTCCCATTTTTCGTCGGTTCCCCAGTCTGCCTCTTCCCCGATTGCCATTTTTTCCGTTCTGCCATCTGCCTCTCCCTCCTGCAACAGCTGGATAGAAATAGATATTCATTATGTATATGCCTTGTCATATAAAATAGCCCACATGTGCATATAGAATTATTCAATTTGTTCTGCAGCAAAAAAACAATGAATCCAGTAGAGGAGCAGTCGTCGAGTCTTTTCTCGTGAACCTCTTTAAGCTTCAGGTTTACTTTAAACAAATAATGAAGTAGTTTTGTTATAGGCCACGCCTCTTTCCCGGATTGACCTGCAGCAGGAGTGAAGGGTCATGAAAATTTGAAAATGCTCTGACAATATTGCAAATTGAAGTTTTAGATGTGCAACATGTTAGCTAAGATAGGTGCATTTATTGGGAATGAAGGTTTTGCACACAACTTTTTTTTCCCATGTTTTGGTAACATTAACTGCAAATGAGATTTCGGCCATTTTTTACTGCGGATCTGACATGAATGTAAACAGAGAATTGACAAGTCACTTTGCTTAGGTAAAAGGTGGCTATTTTATGGATTTGAATGATTTGTCATGAACATTTCATGGACATAAGAGCCAGAATTTGGACATTTTATGTTTAGGGGTGTCAGTAACCAGCTGTCACCTCATACAGCCGACTATGGGAAGTTAATTAGTGGTCCGCAACCTATAGAGTCCCTTCGGACCGTAGCTGCCCACCTTTCATTAAACCAATTGAAAATTGTTTAAACTATAGTTCCTATAACACAGCAATATACACGTATATTAAACGTATTACATTTTAAATATATATTTGTTTTGTTTTATATTTTCTAGTATGTACCAAATTCCATCATGTTTGCACAACGCATTATTCTGCAAAAAAATATAGACGTGGAAATACACATTTTCCCTTAAAAACATACCTCCGGCACCTCCGGCACCTGCATGACCTGCATGACCTACACCACCTCCATGGCCAACTGTGAATTTAAGATAAAGCGTTTCAGTTAACACAGCAATATACACGTATATTAAACAATTTACATTTTAAATATATATTTGTTTTGTTTTATATTTTCTAGTATAGGTACATTTGAACCAAATTCCATCATGTTTGCACAACGCGTTTGTTTCGTTGAGCTATTTTCAATCTTGGTGCACCTGCAACTCGATTTTTTCACTAAATTGGCCAATGTTTATTAAAATCGATTGAAATATCGCAATATACACGTATATTAAACGTATTACATGTTAAATATATATTTGTTTTGTTTTATATTTTCTAGTATGGGTACATTTGAACCGAATTCCATCATGTTTGCACCACGCGTTTTTCTGCAAAAATATATAGACGTGGAAATACACATTTTCCCTTAAAATCATACCTCCGGCACCTCTGGCACCTGCATGACCTACACCACCTCGATGGTCGACTGTGAATGTAAGATAAAGCGTTTCAGTTAACATAGTAATATACAAGTATATTAAACATATTACATTTTAAATATATATTTGTTTTGTTTTATATTTTCTAGTATGGGTACATTTGAACCGAATTCCATCATGTTTGCACAACGCGTTTGTTCCGTTGAGCTGTTTTCAATGTTGGTGCACCTGTAACTCGATTATTTCACTAAAATGGCCAATGTTTATGAAAATCGATTGAAGTATCGCAATATACACGTATATTAAACGTATTACTTGTTAAATATATATTTGTTTTGTTTTATATTTTCTAGTATGGGTACATTTGAACCGAATTCCATCATGTTTGCACAACGCGTTATTCTGCAAAAAAATATAGACGTGGAAATACACATTTTCCCTTAAAATCATACCTCCGGCACCTCTGGCACCTGCATGACCTGCGGCATCTGCATGACCTGCATGACCTACACCACCTCCATGGCCAACTGTGAATGTAAGATAAAGCGTTTTAGTTAACACAGCAATATACACGTATATTAAACATATCACATTTTAAATATATATTTTTTTGTTTTATATTTTCTAGTATGGGTACATTTGAACCGAATTCCATCATGTTTGCACAACGTTTTTGTTCCGTTGAGCTGTTTCAATCTTGGTGCGCCTGCAACTCGATTATTTCACTAAAATGGCCAATGTTTATGAAACTTCAATGTGTAGTGAAATTTCACTAAAATAGCCAATGTTTATGAAATTCGATTGAAATATCGCAATATACACGTATATTAAACATATCACATTTTAAATACATATTTTTTTGTTTTATATTTTCTAGTATGGGTACATTTGAACCGAATTCCATCATGTTTGCACAACGTTTTTGTTCCGTTGAGCTGTTTCAATCTTGGTGCGCCTGCAACTCGATTATTTCACTAAAATGGCCAATGTTTATCAAACTTCAATGTTTAGTGAAATTTCACTAAAATAGCCAATGTTTATGAAATTCGATTTGAAATATCGCATAATACACGTATATTAAACGTACTACATTTTAAATATATATTTGGTTTGTTTCATATTTTCTAGTATGGGTACATTTGAACCGAATTCCAACACGTTTGCTCGACGCGTTATTCTGCAACAAAATATAGACGTGGAAATACACATTTTCCCTTAAAATCATACCTCCGGCACCTCTGGCACCTGCATGACCTCCGGCACCTGCATGACCTGCATGACCTACACCACCTCCATGGCCAACTGTGAATGTAAGATAAAGCGTTTCAGCATGTTCAATTAACACAGCAATATACACGTATACTAAACATATTACATTTTAAGTATATATTTGTTTTGTTTTATATTTTCTACTATGGGTACATTTGAACCGAATTCCATCATGTTTGCACAACGCGTTTGTTTCGTTGAGCTGTTTTAAATCGTGGTGCACCTGCAACTCGATTATTTCACTAAAATAGCCAATGTTTATGAAAATCGTTTAAAATATCGCAATATACACATATATTAAACATATTACATGTTAAATATATATTTGTTTTGTTTTATATTTTCTAGTATGGGTACATTTGAACCGAATTCCATCATGTTTGCACAACGCGTTATTCTGCAAAAAAATATAGACGTGGAAATACACATTTTCCCTTAAAATCATACCTCCGGCACCTCCGGCACCTGCATGACCTGCATGACCTACACCACCTCCATGGCCAACTGTGAATGTAAGATAACGCGTTTCAGTTAACACAGCAATATACACGTATATTAAACAATTTACATTTTAAATGTATATTTGTTTTGTTTTATATTTTCTAGTATGGGTACATTTGAACCGAATTCCATCATGTTTGCACAACGCGTTTGTTTCGTTGAGCTGTTTTCAATATTGGTGCACCTGCAACTCGATTATTTCACTAAAATGGCCAATGTTTATGAAAATCGATTGAAATATCGCAATATACACGTATATTAAACGTATTACATGTTAAATATATATTTGTTTTGTTTTATATTTTCTAGTATGGGTACATTTGAACCAAATGCCATCATGTTTGCACAACGCGTTATTCTGCCAAAAAATATAGACGTGGAAATACACATTTTCCCTTAAAATCATACCTCCAGCACCTCTGGCACCTGCATGACCTCCGGCACCTGCATGACCTGCATGACCTACACCATCTCCATGGCCAACTGTGAATGTAAGATAAAGCGTTTCAGTTAACACAGCAATATACACGTATATTCAACATATTACATTTTAAATATATATTTTTTTGTTTTATATTTTCTAGTATGGGTACATTTGAAGCGAATTCCATCATGTTTGCACAACGCGTTTGTTCCGTTGAGCTGTTTCAATCTTGGTGCACCTGCAACTCGATTATTTCACTAAAATGGCCAATGTTTATGAAACTTCAATGTTTAGTGAAATTTCACTAAAATAGCCAATGTTTATGAAATTCGATTGAAATATCGCAATATACACGTTTATTAAACGTACTACATTTTGAATATATATTTTTTTTGTTTTATATTTTCTAATATGGGTACATTTGAACCGAATTCCATCATGTTTGCACAACGCGTTATTCTGCAAAAAAATATAGACGTGGAAATACACATTTTCCCTTAAAAACATACCTCCGGCACCTGCATGACCTCCGGCACCAGCATGACCTGCATGACCTACACCACCTCCATGGTCGACTGTGAATGTAAGATAAAGCGTTCCATTTAACACAGCAATATACACGTATATTAAACATATTAGATTGTAAATATATATTTGTTTTGTTTTATATTTTCTAGTATGGGTACATTTGAACCGAATTCCAATATGGTTGCACGACGCGTTATTCTGCAAAAAAATATAGACGTGGAAATACACATTTTCCCTTAAAAACATACCACCGGCACCTGCATGACCTCCGGCACCAGCATGACCTGCATGACCTACACCACCTCCATGGCCAACTGTGAATGTAAGATAAAGCGTTTCAGTTAACACAGCAATATACACGTATATTAAACATATTACATTTTAAATATATATTTGTTTTGTTTTATATTTTCTAGTATGGGTACATTTGAACCGAATTCCATCATGTTTGCACAACGCGTTTGTTCCGTTTAGCTGTTTTCAATCCTGGTGCACCTGCAACTCGATTATTTCACTAAAATGGCCAAAGTTTAAGATCGATTGAAATTCTTTATTAGTGAGCGTCAGACGTTCCTATAGTATAGCATCGTATGAAGCCATACTGTATATTAAGGAAATGTCTAGTTAATATGTTACTGTGCAAACAGTGTATCATTTCTTTTTAATCAGTAGTATGCATAGTTTATTATCCCAGTGTTGTCGACTAGACTAATTGAACTGCACAGTAAATCCCAGGTATTATTTTTTTGCATTATTCTCGTTTTATCCCCTACCCATTCCTACTGTTTCATGTCCCTGATATATAATTTGAATGCATATCCTCCATCACGCTAAACTTTTACTTTAACATCGTGAAAAGGTGATTTATAAACCTTATGAGGTGCACATAAATAAGGAGTGTCTGTTTCACTTTAAACATACCTCCAACACCTGCTCCTGCTCCTGGTGTTCCTCCTGCTCCAACTCCGTAGTCTGCTGTGAAGGTAAGATACAACGTGTCAGCACAACAGCAATACATACATAACGATGACATAAAACAAATTAAACTAATAGTTACAAACAATCGAATACTAAAATAATTAAACATTCATGAATGAATTATCAAACATATATTGCAAGCATCCAAATATTCGTTGTTAGTTAACACTGACTTCATTAATTCAAGTTCCTTAATGTATAGTATAACATATTATGAAGCCATGCGGTATATTAAGCAATTGTTAGTTAATATGTTATTTTACAAACAGTGGAACATTCTTTTTAATTGGTGGTCTGAATATTTTTTAAACTCCCAGAGTTGCAGACTTAAATGATTAAATTGAATACAAGTGAACCACGCTATGTTTTATGACTTGTTTCTCATTTTCACCTATCAGTAAATACCCCAAGTATAATTTTCTTTATATATATATATTTTGATTACATATTTTTCATTTTATCAGGTGCATATAAATAAGGGTTGTCTGTTTCACTTTTAACATACCTCCAACACCTCCTCCTGCTCCACCTCCATAGTCTGCTGTGAATGGAGTATGTAATGTGTCAGAACAACAGCAATACATGCATAAATGGTATGTGTGATACACTGAATCTGTCATGCTAGACTACACGGCGGTCCATCTGATAAGGGGCGAAAATCACTTTCGTTGAATGTAACACAGTGATGTTCGATGACAAATTTAATTAATGCTTACAAACAATCGAAGACTAACATAATTAAATATGCATGAATGAATTATCAAACATATTTGCATGCTGGTTATAAAACAAGTTTATTTTCGAAAACATGCCAAATATCATAAAACGTCAGTAGGTTTCGCAACCGTATATCGCTACCCCGCACATCTGACAAAACAGATTAGAGACATATGGCTTATATAAATGTTGCAGGTAAGATCTTATCTTATTTTGCCATGGACATACCAGGAGCTTTTTTCAGAAAATGGAAATGTTTACCTTAAAGAAACAGATAAACCTGGTACATCCATCGAAAATCATTGTGTGATTGAAGAGGGCGATTTTTGCATCTTATCCTCTTCATAACGGATCGATTTCACGTTTTCGAATGGACGTCGAATTGAGATTTTAAGTGGACTATGTCGGATTAGGATTGCAACTCTTAATATTTGAAATATGTTTGTGATAAAAGGCAAATATAATATTTTTTTAATTGCCTCTTTATAAAAAAGTATATATATAGTTTTGGTCATACAAGAAAGCCTGCGGACGTGTCATGCAAGTTTGGAATTGTACCTGTAGAATACCGTTTATTTCACTCATTAAAACAACACATATATTTGAACTGTCGTAATTTGTCTACCTTGTGTGTATTTTTGTTTTATAACTTCGATCAACATCACGTTATTTAGGTAATGACTTTATATAATGACTGCCGAATTTCCTTTAAACATTACTTTATGGAAATAGTATTGTATGTTGTTATTATTCGCCTCGTTCTATATGTTTATGGAGGTTCGGAGTCATACTCCGCAAACCGTAAAAATATTCTTAAACATTCGATAAAAGGTTTGTTAAAAGAAACTTAATAAAGTAAAAACATAGGTTTTATTTTGTTTTGTTTCCTTCATAGCGGGCAATTAATGCGACGATCAACAAATATAGATACAAAAATCGAATAGGAAAAGTAGCATTCAAGGATGACAGTCAACCACAAACACACACACAAACAAATAACAAATTTAAAAATGAATAAAAGGCCAAATAAGACATCTGTTCATCAGTGCATCGATGTTTGAAATTACACTATGTATTTGGTTGTTTTATCGGTTAATGTTCGATCATATTTTACTCCGTTAATTAGACAAATGTGTTTTTCAATGTGTATTCTACATATTCTGCAAATACTTGTTTTGTTTGTTTCTCTGGATGTGGACTTTATTGTTAGAGAATTCCTTTTGATGTTATGTAATTTTGTTTAGACTGTCTTGTCTATTTTGGCGCTGAAGATTGGATAATAGCGAGGATTGTGCGCATATAAAATCGATTCAAGCTAACCAGTAGGCCTTATTGCCTACTGACCGTTCCAAGTCGGTAACCCTGTCTTCACCACCCTTTCTGTTGTTTTTTTGTCTCTTTCATTGTATTATCAAATCCTTGTTTGCAGTACAGTGCGGACCTACGATGCCATTGCGTTCGGACGCTGTGGTTTTTATAGGATCCTATATCTCATTTTTATATTCCAATATTATAGATTTAAATATGTTTAAAGGGACATGTACACGTATGTGACCAATATCAAAAACAATGTGATTTCTCTTTACGTAAAATAGCTCCGTCATTATTACTGCTGATTTGATTTGTAAAAATGAAATATATTATGCAGTATGCATATACTTTATTAATAATTTGTTCGCCCAGCGACCATTTTGCCACTGACCGTTCCAAGGCAGTACTCCTGTTGTTAACCCTTTTATGTTTCAGGTGTCCCGTTCTTTACTTCGATAAATATAAACTTTTTAATACTTAATCATGTAGTTGTTTTTGTTTAAAATGCGTGAGTTTGGCTGAATGCGTGTTATATGTCATTTGTGAATGCTATATTTTACGTTTGCTTTTGTATCTACTTGTAACCAATCTCAAAATTCTCTACAGTAACAATACACAAATGTTGGTAGAAACGTCGAACCGAAAATGTAATATTCACAGCACACATTCAACGAATATCACGCAATCAAAACAAACCATAATAACAAGGAAACTTAAGACTGAAGTATGCAATACCACAAACATAAAAGTGTTGAAAATAGGGGTACCGCCTAGGAACAGTCAGTAGCAAAAAGATGGCTGGGATTGCCGTGTTTCCTGTTCACCATACCTCCCGCAGGGTAATCCATTCCTCCACCTTCTGCTCCCTGTGTTGCGTCTTCGCTACCTGAAAACAAACACAGTATTATTTGTGAAATGGCAATTACGTAATAGGAAAATTCTTGAAATAGTACAAAGATGAATGTATATGTATAAGCTACAGAACGCGACGTAGATATTTAAAATTCGTAGTTTATCTTTAAACAAACACAATGAAATGTCCTTGAAATAACAGCAGATTCTTTGAAATAACAGCAGAATGTCTCGCAAAACTAACCATTAAGAGAATATTAAAGTTTGCACTACATTTTCATCAGACTGAGAAATACTAGAAATTCTAAAAATTAGGGACTTTAAAGTATGCGCTGAATATTATGTTTAAGGGAATGTAGAGACACAGCCAAACAGCTCAATTATTGAGAGTTCTGTAACACTGGGAAAAGGGTGAAAGAATTACCAAAATCGGATGATAATCAAAAAAGATATGCCAATTTATAGGTTGTTCTAAAACGGATATGGGCACCGCCATTTTAGAACTATGACGTCATAGTTCCATATTACCATATATGGAATATTGATAAATATCGTTTAAAACGAAGGCAATCATTGCAAATGAATTCAAAAAAAATTGAATGGTCATATAAAGCATTATTGTCATTTTGTATTACATATTGTTCATACAATTGCTGTAATATTTTCCCTACAAATCAGTAAATGTTCATATTTATAAATATTCCATATATGGTCATTTACAACCGTGATGTAATAGCTTTCAAAATGGCCGCTTCCATATCCGTTTCAACAGAAACTTCATATGATCATTATCTTCTTTGTTTATCATCCGATTTTGATAATTATTTCACCTGTATTCAATTTTTCCAGAACTCTCAATAATAAAGATGGTTTGGCTGTGTCGCTACATTCCCTTTAAGGAACGCGTCGTAGAGACATTTTGCAGTTTGGCTGTTAACAAACACAGTTGTACTTGTTCATTGAAATTACAGGCAGAAGTATTGCTTAAAACAATAGATTAGTGATTGTTAAAGAACGAACGATATTTGCTATTTATTACAATAAATTATAAGTTGTGCTGTTAGGAAATGCCCACTAAGAAACGAATATGAAATTACAATAAAAAACCTTTTGATTCAGTGATTTAATAGAAATACCGTTAACGTCAGAATTATCTGGACACACAATCACTTAAACTGCCTCTGAAAAGTATTTAAAGATGAATGGCCATCCTTTTTGTAATATTATCAATTAACACATTTAACTCTTAAACATCATATTAACATTTCTTGATAAGCCCGGAGAGAACATATATTTTGTATCCGCTACTGAGATGTATGTAAATATAAGTATTATTTACATGACTTAGATACTACTTTTACCACTGCGTGACTGCACGTGGAGAAGGATAAAAATATCGGACAGGGAAAGCAGCATTCAAGGACGACAGTCAACCACTAAACACAAAAACAAACACGCAAACAGACAAACGAAAAGGTAAAAGTAATAAAAAATGCAAACGACATCACAAACACAAAAGGGTTGACAATAGGGCTACCGCCTTGGAACGGTCAGTGGCAAAGTAGGCCACTGGGGGTTTAAACCGGTTCTAGGGTGCACCAAACCTCACACTTACCCTACTCTCATCCCATTAAAACAGGACAGTGTAAATAAAGAAATCCTCAGCCATGATTTTATCTCTAACCAACAAGGCAGCATCAATAGGCAATATAAGTAAAACACAAATATGCTCGTGTAAATATAATACAAAAAAACAATAGCCTAGAAAGCCACAATGAAGGTACTCAATGACTTGGCAGAAGCCAGAGCAACAAGAGAATAAACCATTAAGGGCACGACAGAAAAGATTATAGACAAACATCAAACGCCAAGGTCCCAATGGGCTTTAGGTAGGCGTCCTCATAGGGTCCACAGCCTGTCCGGTCATCGTACAATTAAAGAGGAAAGCATAGTGGCGAACTGTAAAAGGGTCCACCACCAAGAATGCAGTACGTTGCAAAATGATAGGGTCATAACCTCTTTTGGTAAACTTTTTAACAAGTTTAACAAAGATAGTATGAAAGTGATCATGACCAAGAATCTTACGAAGTTTATAAATCACATCACCATAGAAGTCAGGTTGTGATAGTTCTTGTCGCAGACGAGTCCTTAAATTACTTTTATATTTGAAAAGAAGATCAGGGTTACGATAATAAAATTTTGCAAAGGTTTTACGAAGTTTATGGTAACGGTAACCCTGATTGAGTAGCTTTTAAGTTATACAAAGATTACGAATATTAAAGTCCTCAACTCGAGTACAAGCTCTTGAAAAACGAATAAGTTGAGACACATACACCCCCATAAGAAGTTGCTCGGGGAACATCCCCATCCAAGTGGAGGTAATTAACAATGTCAAAATTAAAATCATCTTTCTTGTCATAGATTTTGCTAATTATTTCACCATTTTCTATCGAGAAATCTAAATCAAGAAAAGAAGCGTTATTATCAGATACATTAGCTTTATTGAAATGAGGTAGATCTGAATTGTATCACTGCACAACTATTGCCAGATAATTGATAAATACATTTACCTGTGGATTAATTTACCTATTCAAAGTTTTCTACGTCATCAAATAAAATCTTGTTCTCGCTTTTCACAGATATTGCAATGTGTGAATTGTAAATATCTATTGTTGTGTATTGATTGCGATTTAAATAAACATAAACATGTTCATAAAACAAAACATGGCCGGAGAACTTCAAAGAAAACTGCTAAAACCTTAATAGAAGTTAACCTGCAAGAGTGGCATTTTGACATTTGATACGTTAAATAGATAAAGGAAAGAAAAACGTAAACGAGGAATAAATATTTTACAAGGAATAAATATTTGTTTTAACTTGATGATTGAATATAAAACAAATACATATATAAAATATTCTCCGTTTTTCAATATTTCGGCCTAAGGCCTTTATCAAGAAAATAAATATCAAGAAAACAAACAAAGTAGATATCATTACATCTAGACAGCGTTTATTGCACACAAATGTTCAACGGCTGTCTAGATGTAGTCAAATCTACTTTGTTTGTTTTCTTCCGTTGAACATTTGTGTGCAATAGACGCTGTCAAGATGTAGTCATATCTACTTTGTTTGTTTACTTGATAAAGGCCTAAGGCAGAAATATTGAAAAACTAAAACTATTTTATATATGTACATGTATTAATCAATTTCCTATGTAATAGAAATCAACATAAAACAAATAGTTTTCTTCGTAAAAGTTAGACTATATTTTCGGAAAGATAAGTTTAGTAGCAACAATCAAAACCTATTTTGCATATATGGTCAAAACTAAATATATATTTATTCAAAACGAACCAAAAAAAAATTAAAAATATATAAATCGCCGAGCCATTTTTTTTTTTTTTTTTTTTTTTTAATCTGAGACGTAATGAATTTTACTAATAAACATGATAGACGTTGTTAACTTCTTAATACTGAGGACATTTTAAAATATGTTTTTTTCTTTCCAAAAACACCAACGTTGCAGTGTAACGCGAACGGAGCGCATGTTGTTTTTAATATGTCAGATAGGTAAACCTCATGACTTCAGTTCATCAACTAAAACATGTGTGCTGTGTCCTAAAAGTATGAACAAAATAAATAAAGATACATACACGTTACCGAAGCCAACGCCAAGAGGGAAACCAAAGCTAGAAACACTAATGGAACCTTCATATTTCACAGCTTCTGCTTTAGCAGTTCCAAGAGATTCTCTATTCTTTTGCTGGTCCGCTGTAATAGTAGAACGTTAAGTTTAACACAGTCATATAAAGTATCCTATAACAATAGTCTATGCTCAGGATAGTCCTTATTCGTTATTGGTCTGAATGTATTTTTTCCATGTAGGTAAAAATATGGTATGTCAACTTTACAATATTTCGTATGTGTCGTGCTCGGCCGTTTCCAAAGGTCCATTATCATACTCTTTTTTATAGCACAGTGGCGTTGCTTGTGCAGTGTGGCGGCAGTAAAACGTCTCCCCGCGATTGCAATCAGTACTGTTTTTCATTCGATCTTTGGAGATCGCTGAGCCCGATACTTATAGTTAATTATCGGTGGTACATTTTCAATTTCTTTTGTTTTCTTACTTAATTTTTGATTCGGTGGTTCCATTACTTCGGCCGATAAAAGGCTCTGGGTATTGTTTAACCACTCATAGGATATGTTGTCTGCTTTTTATACGCAGGCTTCATAACCGCTGCTCCCAACTAAATTACATTATGTTTATTTCGCTCTTTGGGGCATTTCATTTTATTAGATACTGGGACCATACGCCGTACGACATGGAGAAGACGTTAACTCCATGTCCACCGCCATATGCATGCCATCTTCGGGATGGTTAAAAGTTTGTGCTGTTGATTTTATGAATATTGAGTTCTGCTCAACCCGGGGCTAGAGGACGTGAGCGGTAGCTAGCATATTTCACTACCGCTCATGAACAGTCTCAATCACACCGAGACTGCAATATTTCGTATGTGTCGTGCTCGGCCGTTTCCAAAGGTCGATTATCATACTCTATTTTGTAGGTCGACTACAAATCAGTAGTGTTTTTATTTACTGTTTTTTGGGGATCATCAAGCCCATTCTGTGTGGGTTTAAAGTAGAATATCGCTTAAGCCGGTGCTAGGAGGCGTAAGAGGTGTTGCATCTTATAATTACCTCTCATGAACAGACTCAATAAAACCGAGTCTGCTACTTTTCTCTCTTGTTTGGGATCACTTTTTCAGTATTTATTGATATTCACACTATTGTTTGTTTATTGCTGTGTGGCGGCTGCAAAAAGTCGCCCCGACTACAAATCAGTAGTGTTATTATTTACTGGTCCTTTGGGATCATCAAGTCCATTATGTATTGCTTTAAAATAGAATATCGCTTAAGCCGGTGCTAGGAGGCGTGAGAGGTTTTGCATCTTTTAATTACCGCTCATGAACAGACTCAATAAAACCGAGTCTGCTACTTTTCCCTCGTGTTTGTGTTTGATGCTTCCATCACCTTTTCAGTATATATTTCCTACTGAAAAAATAATCGCAGCATACTTATTCCCATCGTCCACGTTACGCGTGCCGAACATTAGAGGCATGCAAGGTGTTTGTATCTACAACATGTGACCGACAAAACACTTGAAATTACTATTCCAGATTAAGTACATAGGCACCTCAGGTGTTTTGAAGGCCATATGATGTAATATACTACTTGTGCCGTAAAACATTTTAGCACGGGCAACTCGGACAAGTTGGTGTTCCGCAACATTCTTTTCAAGGTTTACCACCAAAAACTGCATATAAACCTCCGGGGTGTACTGGATTACTGATGAACATTTTCTAAATTTCGAATCTATGCCTAAATCGTGAGAACAGCTATCAATGCAAACAGCTGTAGCTTTGACCTGTTTAGTAAATAAACAAGAACTTTCATACATGTCCCCACCTTTTCTGGTGAAGTGGAAACTATTTTCCTATATTAAAAAATACACTGCTGCATTTTCCATACTTAGAGTTGCAGCCAATCATTAATATGTGACATTTTAACATTGGTGTCAATATTAGTTATTAGGATTCTTGACAGGGGACATGGGCTCGCAATCCCTGCCTGGAAATTATATTCACCCGAGCCGTTAGGCGAGTGGGATATACTTTCCAGGCAGGGAATGTGAGCACAGGTTCCCTGTCAAGAATCCTAATAACGCTTTTGTCATACTTCAAAGTTGTTACCATTTATTTAAGAAAGAAAAAACAGCCAAAAACACGTTTTCATTGCGCCAATTACCCCGTAACGTGCATCTAACTAGACGTTGTTTATTTTCGTGACGTCATCGCTCTAACGTTGTTATATTTGGCGGATATTTTCATAAAATTGACGTATTTTATCACTATGTTAATGTTTTATTATTTGTAAAATTGCAAAAATATATATACTTACGATTATTTCAGACCTTTAAACACAATGGAAAGCGCAGAAAAGCAATAGAAAGGAAACAATCCGCCGTTTCCAAAATGAATCGGCAACGTTATCGTCGTCATTTTGTTTTTGTGTATTGCGGGTATGGGGTACCTACGGGCAAATTGTCCTATATTCACGTCGCGAGACGTAGCCATGTCTACGGCCCATTGACCAATAAAATCCCGGGAATTTTCTTTGCACTATGACAATGGGTAAAATAATAGGTGGTGTCTTACCTTCAATAAAATAAATGACCTACCGTGCGTGCACCTATATAGAAAAAGCATCAGACCAAAATAATTTATCGCTTGTCGCGCAACAATAAAAATAATAACTACATCTCGTGTTTCGTCACGTTTTCATAATACAAACTCATTTAAAGCAGTGAAGTTCCCAAGTTTCAAATAATAAGTTGATCTCTGGTACTGATCTTATTTCTTTCTAGACTGTAAGTATGGATATCCAGTCAAAAACATGTTTACCATACCAGATAAAAAACAATACATATGTGATAGCATGTTTGATAAGCATATAAGTTACATTAATTTTATCTATTTCTCATGTATGTTCAATTTGATAAAGTTTAAAATGTATCTTGATGGAACACACGGCAATCTTGATTATTGTAAAACTGGTGGTCTCCGTTTGTTTTTCTACATATATTGCATTTGTTCAATCATTAACTTGTTTAATCATTAACATTAGGTATAAGAACAATGCAAAGCAAATTGTTTTTTTCATATTACTAACTGTTGATTATATTTCACCAATAATATATTTAAACCTATGGTAAAATAACGAAGAAAAGTTGAAACATCAATTTGTATTTAAATATTTGCATGCAGGCTACTAAGCAGTCATCATGATACTGGATTAATAAATCGAAAGGCTAATTTTAATGCTTGATAAAAAAAACTTAAAGATTGCCGTGTGTCACTTTAAGGATTCGGTTTCCCCACTTGAACCTTTCGTAAAACAGATGCATTTTACTCTTAATATTACTAATAATGTTAGTGGTATTCTGAATTCCAATATAAAAGAAGATTTACAAGTAGGTACAAACATCAAACAGGAAGTGTAGCATTTATGTCATGCAGCCTTCAAAAAAACATGAATTTGAAGAAAAAAACAACAACATTAAGTAGAAGTATATAATTGTGAGACGTCACTAACATAACAGGGTGGACATTAGTGGAGACTACATAGAAACAATTAGTGGCAAACTGGGCCGCTAGATTGTGAACCTGTGTTCTAGGTTGCACGCATTCTCACAAGAGTTACCGTATCATAATTCATTTTACGCATATTCAATCACGGTTATTTTAAGAACTCGTGACAAATCGTATACTTTTAATCGGCACATACATTGTTACTTTACCTGAACACCCGGCCAGAGTTTTGATCAACGGGATTGCAGTGTAATTTTGCCGTTATTTAGAGGTTTAGTTTCTTTAATAAGACGTTAATGTTCATATTAACTCGTATATCAGTTTATAAACAAAAACATTGGAAATAAACCAATAATGGTCTCAAAGACTTAGCAGCCGTAAAGTGTAAGACAATGGAGTGTTGAAGACACATCAAACGTTACCGTCCTTTTCGTTATTTAAGCAGAGGTCATCACATATTCACCAATATGCATATTCATCGTACACATATACGTCATCACATATTCTCTAATATGCATATTCAACGTACAATTATACGTCATCTCATATTATTTAATATGCATATTCATCGAACAAATAAACGTCATCACATATTCTCCCATATACATATTCATCGTACAAATAGACGTCATCACATATTCTCTACTATGTATATTGATGTCATCACATATTCTTTAATATGCATATTCATCATACAAATAGACGTCATCACATATTCTCTAATATGCATATTCATCGTACAATCAAAACGAGCAAACAACGCAATGACGAACTATAAAAGTTTCAAATACTAATGTCAAATCATTGCTGTGTTTTTAATATTTTGTTTTAATTTACAGAGTGTCTACGATATTTTGGTGATGTTACCGAAGCACCAACATAAAGGTGTAACCAATGGTTTCACTTTATATCATGGATATATTCATTTTGAATATTCAAGTGGTCATTAGAAAAGTATTTTTTTATAGGACTATCTTTAGCATTTTTACAACAACAAAAATAGTTTTTTTCTTTTAAGATAGTTCAGTAAATTCACGGTTTATATATTCTGCGTAAGCGTGTTATTGTGGTTGCAGAATGAAACATATGCAAACTCAGAGTGCATGTTAATTGCTGAAGTAATCAGATACGAAAACTATTTACTAACCTGATACAAATAACCAAACTTCTGAGCCGGCTTACTACAACTGGGAACATACAGAATTATATTTGTATTTAAACATTTTCTCCTAGCACAATTTAATTGTTTTTGTGACCTTTGCCACTGTCCGTTTCTGTGTTAATTGTCCGTAGTGCGTGTGTTGTGGTCGGATAACGTCCAGTATTAGCGTAGTGGAGGTTATAATTAATTGCTATTGTTGGTGTTATAATGTGTCTTGATGATGATAATAATAATAATAATGATATATACTTTCGTCATGGCAACCACGGCCGTTTGTAATAGATATATTATTCAAAACTGCAATAGGCCTTAAGGCCTGTGAGGATACAAATAGTTAACACAATACAATGACAGGTAATACGAAAAGAAACAACATAAGCAAATGTGTATATATATATATATATATATATATATATATGAGGGTGAGAAATTTTTTATATATATATATGTATATGAAGAAGACGATATAAATATGTTCATATCATTAAATCATCTATTTTATACACACAGGCATTCACTATGTAATATAAAATATTAATAAGCCTATGTGAGAGTAAAATTCACATTTCATGGACATTGCATCTTTTTAAATATTTCTATTTTACTTTATTTTACGTTTCTATTTACGTATTATGAAGATCGTTTTATATATTTCTCATACACATGACTATAAACCTATAAAGACATATGTATTTAAATGCAATATGTAAGTATCATGTTTTCAGTTTATATATATCATCTGATAAAGATTCCACGCACTAAATATAAACAAATAATATATACATCATTATGACGATTACAACAAAATACATGTGGCGTTGCACAATATATCGTCTAGGATATTAATTCAAGTGAATCTATTTCATTACACAATCAAACATAAGCAAACGCGTTTGCATATACAATGCAACTGAGTATATATTGTGTATTGTTTATTATAAAACACAAGCAAAACCAAACTTTAAGATGATGCATGTATAATGCAGATATGTATATATAATAACTGCATATATTCTATGTCAAAAAACCAAACGTTACAACATGACATTTCCCTTTATTTACACACAATTTAAAACTACAAAATATATTAAACATTAAACATCGTCCATACATTTATTTCACGTAACTACATAAGCGACTTTTGTAATGGAAATTATTTATTGAAAAATAATATCCTTTCGGATTTCAAATGCTTTGTATACAGAAACGCTGTTTTTTTTCAATTTGTTTTTATTAGGCCTGCCTTATTTGTTAGAGAAAAGGCGGATATTTCTGTATTTACACTGCCCTATTTTATTGAGTAGCGTAGGAGTGAGGTTTGGTGCACGGTAAACGTTCGTTGACTCTCCTCACGGTCAGATAATCGGACTCTCCTCAAAGTCAGAGGCGGTACCTAATTGATGGGAGGAGCTAACGCTACACGATTTACCGGCATGGAGTTGATTCAACGAAACGGACCGAAACTGAGATATGAATTACCGAAGCGGAGATTGTTTTGATGATTTAAAGACTGATACACACATGTCAGTCCAGTGATTTAAGTTTATTACGTCTCTGGTCTTATTATTATCTTAATAGTATAATCATTATTGGGTAGTTATTTCATATATAAAAAATAATAGTATAACGTCTTTAAATAATAATTGTACCGCTTTCAGCAGAGTGGGTCAAGAGGATTTATCGAAACTGAGTTCAAAAGAGACTTAGTCTGGACAACGGTTGTGTATTAAAACCTTTAACGGGCCATAACTCCGCCAAAAATCATTCAGCTGGAACACGGCGACGATATGCACAACTAGGCTTGATACTGATCATCCTTGCCAAGTTTCGTTGAAATCTGCCAGGAGTTCTAGTCGGGAGAAAGTTTATTAAAACATTTAAAGGGCAATAACTCCCGCCAAAAATATGTTATTTTTGATATATTATTAGTAGTATAATCATTTTCGAGTAGATCTTACGTTTAAAAAAAGGGATGTTCCTCTTTAAAAGACCATTATACCACATACAATAGGATGGGCATAGCAGCTGGAGGAAAGCATATTTTCAAACGGAGATTGCATTGATTAATTCAAGACTATGTACAAGTATATATTTTAAAAAAAATACATCACGCACGCGCTCACGCGTATGGATATATATATATATCACTAAGTCAACGGGCATACATACATTGCATTAACATGTCTGTATGTGTATGTTAGTTGACTAAGACTGAATGGATAAGACCCTAAGTAAATGAATGAGTTGTTGCATGTGACGAAAAGAGAGAAACACTAATATTCATGTAGTTTGTTACATACTATAACCTGCTATATAAATACATTAGGTTCTTCTTCATCTCATTAGTGACAACTATGTATAGCTATGTATATTATGTAAACATGTTCATGGGCCACATTTGGCATAAATAAATTAATAAACTATAATCTATACATGCACGCATATATACTCCCTATATATATACTGGAATCTCCTCATATTAGGTTATATAAAACCATCATTTTCCAGGGTATATAAACTATACAGCATGTATCAATACCTTTAATATATAATGGACTCTTCTCGGACTATATGAATCCCCCCATCTCGAGTGTTTATAATCTATACGTTTATTTATCAATACCATTGATATATATTGGACTCTCCTCAGAGTCAGGTTATATAAAATCAGCCATCTCCGGGGTCTATAATCTATACATTATGAATCAATACCTTTGATATATATTGGACTCTCCTAAAAGTCAAATTATATAAAACCAGCCATCTCCAAGGTATATAATCTATACGTGTATGTATCAATACCTTGATATATGGTGGCATCTACTCTGAGTCAGGTGGCTGGGATCATGCATCAAACGTGGACAGTTTGCGATGTTTGCGAATTATTAGCCTTTTCCAAGATCCTATTATTTTGTAAATTCTCAAAAATGTGAAAATGTCTTGAAGCAGATTTCATGGCATAAGCACTTTTTCATGTGCACTTCTCAATCGACAAGTTAGTGGTCAACTTATTGATTCAATGAACTTATATCATGTATATGCTCATTCAAACACACAATGGATTTTTTCCTGAATATTTCGTCATTGTCTTTGAACCATATTCATTTCAAGCCTTCAATTAAAGATAGGATTAAATAAGGCGGTATTCTTTCTTAATATCATGTACCGGAGGCAATATCATGATTGACGGGTGTTCCTTTAAAATTTGTTGAACTGTTTAATTTATGCATTATAAAGTATTGAGAAAATTCAATATTGTAAAAATGAAACATATTATCATCATTTATTGGGGTTTACCTTCCGTTATCACATTAGGTTATATTGGTACAGCAACCTCAGTGGGAGATAAGATGAAGTTTCCCTTCAGACATGCCTTCGCCAGAGAGCAAACCCACGGGATGCTGAGGTCTGAAGCTCTAAAGCCAAGGCCTTATCCACTGAGCTACCGAGGCCGCTGATGCTATCTTGAACTGGCAAGGCTGTATATAGTATTGTTAGAGCTGAAAGTAGTCCCACCAACCCCAAACATTGAACACCTTAAAGAGGCATTTGACTTTTTCCACACTTTAAGAAATTATATTTAATGACAAAGTTAACAATCTGTATCATGTACAGGTACTATGAACATGATGAATCAATAATTAGTTTTGTTTTAAATTTAATAAAACAAAAACTTAATAATATGAGGAAGTTGTCAAGTGTGCCTTTAAAGTTAAGTTTTAATACTATTTATATAAGACTGAATAAGAGTGAGATATTCCGCTGTTATTACACAACATGTGGTAATACAACATCATGCCCAGGGTTCGAAGATTTGTGATACGCGTAACGGGTTGTAGAAATTATAAGGAGCACATGTGCGATATTACAACACTAGTTTTCAGTGGTTCCTAAACAGGTACTCAGAAGATGATTTTATTTTAAATAAAAGGCAAGTTCCGCGTGGCACCATCTGTATGTGTTAAATTATATTTAATTTAATGAATACCGACAATAAATAGTCACACGGACCGATGGGCTATCAAGGACGCTCGATCCGTACAAAAAACTGGTTTCGGACCGACGGACGCCCATTAAGTCCAACCTTATTATTTATTATAATCGCATGTGATACCATTTGATATTTATAAAAGTATAACTGAAGACAACTGAGGAAAATAGAATTTATTCATACATGACACAGCCCGCAAACCAGTGACAAAATAAAAGTACACGATTGTATGTGTTATCAGCAACCATTAAAAGATAACAAACATGTATGTTTAATTATTTGCCCGAACAAATCCATACTTGTACATTATTAAAACACCAGACACAAGCAAAATGTGTACTTCAAGTAATCAACCATCACTCAAGCCGGACACAAAGTAATTTTCATAGACAATTTTGGTACTTCAGTACAATTTGTTAAACTTAACACGCATAATCAGAATACTTCTGTTGTTGTCCATAAATTTAATTTAGTCTCGTCACTTTCTTCCTGTTATTCCCAGTTATCCTTCCACTTCAGCATTAGTCTCATTGGTCTGTGCTATCAAACCATCCATGTTCTGAATGGAAAGATGTTTAAACGCTTATCAACACATCAGAGGTTATTTAGAGCCACCCAGAGATAGATGAAGAATACATGACGTAAATAGAAATCCACGTCCTCCTCTTACTCCGGTTTATGTCACCATCAGACGGATGCGGCTAAGTGCATTGCCAAAGAACACACCAACGAAACTCGGTGGCACCGCAGAGGTTTGAACCCGGGTCGTCAACATTTTAACCCAAAGGCAATGGCTTGTATTTTGAGTCCACAGCCTGTAAGTCTGCCCTACACCAACTCCCAGGCAGTTTTGATAGTGTAGCTGTCTAGCTTTTGCAACACCGGATTCTGGTTAATCTGAAATGAATCAATTATGTCTAATAAAATTGCTGCATTTAGAAACAAGTGATCAGTTATTTTCTTCAAAACTGGGTTCGCGATTTTTTTGAATGAAACTATTGCTAGAGGTATAAAGATAAATTGATGTGCAGACAATTATATGTAGTATAATTATCTGTTATTTTGTAAAGATTGCTGCATCTTTAATACATTTTCTTCAATATGCCAGTGCATAACAGTATCACACAATCAATCTTTTTGATAGCAAATACAATATATTTTGGTCAGAAGTATCTCAAACTTACTATTTTACAAGGACATGGTCATGGAACACTTCAGTTTTGAGACTGTCCCAATTGGAGCTTCTCTGCACTTGCCATTGATGATTTGTCCTTCTATCCAGAGATGTATTCTATCCACTGAAACACAAAAATACCGTTTATTTCATATTTTAATACTTAACACATGTTTCCAGTTATAAATGAATATTTAAACTACTGTCCATGTAGTACACAGTGTGTGGATGCAGGGTGGGTGGGGTAACTGAAAAAGGCTCTGGGCAGTAAACGGATATCTTCGCTTGTCATGTTTATCGATAAACACTTCAGAAATTATATAAATATAATTTAAATATTAACGTCCTTTTTTCGTTGAAACATGAAGCTCGCAAATATTCCGAGTTTCTCAATAAAAACACACCCAGTCGTGTAAAAGAACTTTAGAAATTATGTCATGCCTCCATTCAACTCAATCGTCCCTAAAAAGTTATGTTGGGTAATATATCTATAATAAATTGCCAAACAATAAGTAATATTGATAAAATAAAACAATATCCGATACTTGCTTCTTACCTGTAACTGTTCAGAAAATCGGCAATGTATGTATAAGCCACCATGCTACGTGCGACAGCACAACATTACACAGCGTGTTTAAAAGTGTCCTTGTTATGACGTCACGCAACTTGACAGGGGAGATAAATCCATAAGTGGCCTACTTATTGGAAAGGCGTATAGAGTATAGACACTGGAGATGTTATGTTTTGTATAACCTGACTCTGAGGAGAGTCCGATATATATCAGGACTATATATATATACATATATAGAGTATAGACACTGGAGATGCTATGTTTTATATAACCTGACTCTGAAGAGAGTCCAATATATATCAAAGGTATTGATACATACACGTATAGATTATATACCCTGATTATGGATGTACTTATATAACCTGATTCTGGGAAGAGTCCGATTTATAGCAGGAGTATAGATATATTTAACTGTATATATTATATATATATTGGAGTTATTAGTTGTTATGGAACCGGGCTCTGAGAAGAATCCGATATACAATGTATATCAGAAGAATAGATATATATATGTACAGACTATAGACACTGGAGTTGTTAGGTTTTATGCAAAGACAGATAAAAATATCGGACAGGGAAAGCAGCATTCAAGGACGACAGTCTACCACAAAACACAAAAACAAACACGCAAACAGACAAACGAGAAGGCAAAAGTAATTAAATTAAAAGTTAACCAAATCATTATGCTTTTAGAAAAAGTAATGTTTAACAATTGATGTCTTATACATTGGTCTATGCTTGGTTAAAAATATGAAATAATCTTGTGTATATAATATATATGTTATGTTGAATAATGATGTTAAAGATTGAAAGAACAGACAAAGAAGAAATATGCTGTATAACAGTATTTGGAAGTATTGTTATAGAAACATGAAAAACAAAATATATATATATATATTGAAGAATGGCATATGGTTGAAAATGTATGAATAAATGGGATCCAAAATAGTATGAATGTGATGTGTGTATCCAAATTGTTTCTTCAATTTGTTTTATCTTATTGTGAACATTAAAGATTGAGGACAATCTTTTATTGAAGGAGGGGTAATATGTGACAGTGACATTTTAGATGTCAACTTGTGAAATTGCATAATCTCAATTTTATATATTTTGTTAACATGGCAATTGATGTTTAATTTTAATAAACAATATGTTGAATTTTAATAAGATATTCCAATCCACATTTAAGCTACAAAGTCAACATTTTATAAAACACATATTTTTGCAATAGTTGGCTTGTAAGATGTTCACACCTTTTGATAACTGTAACTACTAATGTATGGCATATGCCTACTTGGCTTTGATATTGTTTTCCTACAGATTAAGTTGTTTTTATTAAAAAACGTTTAACATATTTTCAGTGACAAGTTTAATTCTTTTCTGAAGTTAACACCTGTTGTTTGGTTTGTTGTTTTGTTTGTAAAATTGATGAAAGACATTCTCATCTCAGTTTTGGCTTCTGAGCATATGTGGCATTTTTGAATCATTGTTTTAATGTCTTCTAATTTTTGGTTAGAAAAATGTAAAAAAAATAAAATCAGTCTGAGACTAAAAGTCAGAGTTTGAAGTTAGGAGTTGAAGTTAGGTGTTCGTACGATCGTCAGTGTTAAGACTTGGTGTTAGATATTATTTTGGAGATGTGACACTGTTACTATGATCATGTGCATTAAGTAATCAGTTGCCTTACTTGTGAACTTTCATGTTATTGCTATCATTCGAATATCGGACTTTAATATTATTAAGAAGGAGAATGAAATTAAAATCGTAAAAGAACAATTTGGACTTTCGTTGTTTTCACGGTTGACGTTTGTTGATCGTGATATCCTAATTTAGTGTTGTGACTAGAGCAACCATAGCCGTAGGTGTTGGCTCCATATGAGCTAATTCCCCAAAAACTACTCAAACAACCGGGGCCACCCTACGGGCTTGGTCACATAACTCTCGGTCACGGAAAGAGCTGAAGTTCTGGTGCCTTTTTATCAGTTTGGGGAAGAAGCCTTTTGGCCTTAATTTGGAAAAGAATCTGGGAATGGGGAATGAAATGGAATGTACACAAAAACGGACGTCGGATCATTAATAATGGTATGAGTACAGGTACTTCCCTTTATACGGCATGTAAAGAGCGATAAATTAGTAAATTGCTGTATATATATATATACACTTGTTATCTGCCCCGGGCAGATTAGTTCCGGTAGTTATCTCAGCTTTATTACGTTTAGTGAGCATGTAATTGTTAAGACACTGAGTGACTTCCTTACCCACAAAAAAAACAAGCCCCGTTTTGCTGATGCATTCTCCCCGAATAAAACCCTGTTCCCGGAAATAACTTCCCTTCATAATTAAGGCATGAAGCGGAAGATCGCTCTGTATATTTACTCCTGTTATCTGCCCCGGGGCAGATTAGTTGTGGTAGTTATCTCAGCTTTATTCCTTATAGTGAGCATGTTAAGACACTTCCCTACCCACAAAAAAAACAAGCCCCATTTTGCCAATGCATTCTCCCCCGAAGAAAACCCTCGTAGAAGTGGAAGATCGCTGGACCTAAATATACCATGGTGTGTACCGCCCAAGATAAATTTGTTTGCAAACACTTTGACAGGTGAAACTTCAATTCTTTTGATTTGTTGACATAATTTTTGTCTCGCCTTTTCGAAGGAAAAAAGAGACATAGATGTTGACTTTCCGGCGGCGGCGGCGGTGTCAACATTCAAGGTTTGCGTTTAGGTCATTTTCTCACAATCTCTTTGCACTAGACCTTTCAAACTTTGCTTATAGTTGGATCTTGGGTGGTACATCGCAACGTGATGAAGCAAATGTGGAAGTGACCTTGACCGTCCAGATATAAGGGCAGATAACTTAATCATTTTTATGCTCAACTTTTGTGTTTAGGTCACTTTTTCACGAGCTGTATGCACTTAACCTTTTAAACTTTGCTTATAATTGTATCTTAGATGGAACATTGCAACGTGCCATAGCAGATGTGGATGTGACCTTGACCCTCCAAGCAAAGGGCAGATAACTTAATAATTGCAGTCTTCGAATTAACCCACTTGCCCCAAGCCCGGGGCTAATAAACTCTCATTCGGGCTAGTGATTTTTTTTAATTTATTTAGTCGGGCTAAAGGAAAATGTAAGGGTTTTCATTGAGTACATGTATATAAGAATTCGGGCTAGTGACACAAAACTTTAAATTCAAAGACTAATTGTATGATCAACTTATGTGTTTACATCCTTTTCTTACAAACTGTATGCACCTGGCAGACCTTTCTTTCAAACTTTCCTTATAGTTGTATCTTGGGTAGTACATCGCCATGTGACATAGTAGATGCGAATGTGACCTTCGCCCTAAATTAATAATTTTGGGATGGATATTATTATTTTTTTTAACCTTCCCCTTCCCTTCCCACCATCCCTCCACCATTCCAAATGTAAATTAAGTTGGTTTTTGTGCCCTGCCAATTTTTTTATTTATTTTTTTCTCATAAGAAACCTTTTTTTCTTTAAATGGGAGATTTTTTATTTTTTAATATTTTTTTTTTAATTATTTTTTATTATTTTTTTTAATGTTTTTTTTTCAATTTTTTTTATCGTTTTTTTGCCATTTTGAACACTCTATAGCAACTTCTTTGATTACTTGATCTTTATTAAACTGTGTCCGTGTCTTATAAAAAATTTCTCAAGAAACCTTTTTTTATCTTCAAATGGGAGTTTTAGTTTTCATTTATTTTTTTATTCATTTATTTTCTTTTCCTTTTTTTTTTATTATTATTTTTCCCCATAAGACACCTTTTTTCCCTTCTTTAAATGGGAGCTTAGGTGCCCTTGTTGGATCAGTTGTCCATATTATGGGAATAACTACTTCTTGCAAGTCATCACCGTGTTCTGGTTAAAAGATTTTGGTGGAGTTTTATGGCCCTTTAAATGTTTTAATACACAAGCTTTGTCCCGACTACTTCTCCTAATCCCCCGACCTGAACCCCTGGCTGGATTTTAGAGAAAAGATGCAGGAATGATCAGTACCAAGCTTAGTTGTGCATATCATAACCATGTTCCAGTGGAAAGATTTTTGGCAGAGTCTGCTGAACGAAACTTGGCAAGGATGATCTGTATCAAGCTTAGTTGTGCATTTTATCACCGTGTTCCTCTTAAATGAGTTTTGGTGGAGTTATGGTCCTTTAAAGGTTTTAATATACAATCGTTGTCCCAATTACTTCTCCTAATCCTCCGTTTTAGCCAGTAGAGCATCCACAGGCCCTCTTGAGCATGGGCCTCTTATATATTTTTTTTACAGAATGGCATTTTATTTTTATTAAAGTCCCACCCACGTTAGACGAGACATGTGAATCCGCGGATTTCTTGTTGTTAAAAGTCAGATGATCTGTAAATGGACTGTACATGTATTTATTATTTCAGTTGAAAGAGAGTCTAAAGAGGAATCAGAATGACACTGCTATTAAGGTATTACGTGTTCTAATATTACTATATAACCACAGGCCTTCTTTGTAGATGCCCATATACGGCGCCTTCTTCCCCGATCAAAAAATGCCACTTTTTTCCCCACTACATAACCTTAAAAATTTCCCTCTTTCAGAAATTAGAACAAACTGAAAACTCATTCTGACGGCCATTCACGATGCTGAATGGGTACAAATATTAAGCCTTATATTTGTAATTGAACACATTTGGTTTGTTTTTCATTGTTTTTGTTATGTTGGGGGTGCGGGTATCCGACTAAAGTTGACGTTTCAAAATGTCTCGTAAGGGTCCCGTGCCTAGTTAGGGAATTCCTCACGGGTGTATATCTCACACCCAGTGTTTTACGTGTGCCCTTGTCTTGTGAATGTATTTGGTTCTGCATTATGCACACTTAGGTTTATGATCCATTTTTATAGCCAAAGCAAGCCAATTAACAGACTGCAAGTACATGTATATTTATGTCTGTCTATACGCACTATATATAGGTTAACGATTTCACCAGGAAAACAATATCCTGCCGCAAAAACGTTTTCAGCCCGAGGGCCTTCATCAGTTGCTATAAAATCTCAAGCTATTCCTTTTATAGCGTTTTTAGTTCAATATATTATTTATAAAGATTTCAAAATCATTGCCATATGGATTGGATTTTTCGTACATTTGTAACTCACGTGCCAAGATGGTAGTTACATTTTACTTACTGTATACTCTAATGTCACTTTCTTATGCAGATTATTAGCTAGAGAAATATTTAATGTATCGTATATACGGAACTATATAAACCCCATTTCTATACGTTGGATTCTGGGTTGGTACCAGATTATATTTTACTTATTTTATAGACGGCTTGATGTTTGGTTGGTAATATTATAAATCAAATTTATATATTCAAATCAGCCCTTAATCATATTAAAACGATTGTTTAATGTTTGGCTTGACGCTTGGTTGGTACCAGACTAAATTATTCAGTGTTATTTTGTATTAGGCTGTCATGATAAAACTTTAATGTCTGTTGCAATTTGTTTTTCATCAGAGTTGACGCTTTAAAGACATCTGCAGTTAGGTTTCCATTTTAAATTTTATGCTTAGAAAGCTGCATAATTTCACAATTTGCAGTCATCAAATTAAACCACCAGCCCGAAGCCTGGGACTTGTAAACTTCCATTCGGGCTAGTGAAAATTTAGAAATTTATGTAGTCTGGCTAAATCAAAAATTAAATTTTTCAGTGAATGTATAAGAATTCGGGCTAATAACTTTGAAAAAATCGAAGAGAATTTGAAAAGCAACAGCATACAGAAGTTGTTGAAATGCACGTGTTTGTTGCATAAAGGCACCCAACAGAGATATGTTGGGAGGAAGATGGTTTGTATCTATACATAGTAAATGGACAGGGCTAATTCCCTTAATCTGACTTCATAGACCAATTATCCCGAACTGGGAGTTCTCAAATAAATAAAAGCTCTCTAGCTATATGTATTGCATAATACTCTCCAATTTGGTGTTGAGCGGAGTTAAGAGGATAATCTTGAGTACATGTAGATATCTACATTATACTAATGTATAATCCGTGATAAACGACCCTCCCCCTAATAAACGCCCCTCGCCGATTTTTTTTACTTACCAAAAGATGCAATTAATCTTATTCACAATGGAGCACACAAAATCACTAGAAAATTTAAATCCTCTACGAAGTTTGTTCAAATGGTGACATTGGGGTCTAATTTGGCCCTGCCCAGGGCGTCAGAGTTTTACATAGACTTGTGCATAGACTTGCCCCATGTGGTTCCGGGGACCCTATTTGGTTACGGGGCAAAGAATACGGCCACTGCAGATCCCGTTGGAGGGAAAGGCAGAGGGGAAGAATCCTCACAAATTCATGTTCATTTTATCATTTTTTGTTCATGCTCATTAAAGGTCTTCATCGTGACCCCTGCATTGTTTCATGTGCCATCTCGCTCATACCACTAGAGCAGTGGCAGAAAAACTATAACATGGCTCCAGCGTAAATGGAGTCTACAATAGAATTTGCAGCAACTCTGCAGTTCAGGGTGAGAAGGTTCTAGGCCCGTTCTCCATATGTTATCTCGATGATATCCATAGAGGATGAGCCTGGCATGTTCATTCCTGTTAGGCGCCATATAACCTTTCATGTGTTGGTGCGCCTTAAAACCCCACAATCAATTCAAATGTTGACCCTGTGGTCACATTTGGCCCAATCCCGGGGTTCACAGTTTTGCATAGCCTTGTATAGGAATTACAAAAATCTCTGAAACTACAAGAGCCAGAGGTTTAATACTTTGCATTTACTATAAGATATCAGCACAGCTTATGCCATGGTGCTGTGTCCGTCGTCCGTCTGTCCGTAAACTTGTTTTTATAGCGACTACTCCTCTGAAACTACTAAATGGATTTTCATGAAACTTAACAGAAATGTTACCCATGAAGTCTAGTTGATCCTCGCAAAAATACATGTTGATGTGAAATCAAAGATGGCCGCCAAATCTAAAGATAGATTTTTAAAAAACAAGTTTGTAGCGACTACTTCTTGAAAACTCTAAGTGATATTGATATGGGACATTTTCTAAAATGATCAGCATTGCATGATGTTGGTCCTTGTCGAAAATCGTTTTGATTCAACGTTAAACATGGCTGCCAGCGGCCATCTTTGTTACATAGAGTTATTTAGTAAAAACTTGTAGCGACAACTCCTCTAAAAGTACTCGACAGATTTCCATGAAACCTCATAGGAATGTTGCTCTTGATGTCTAAATGATCCTAGCAACATTTCAGGTTTGTTGGAAATTCAAGATGGCCACCACAGCTAAAAATAGTTTTTCAAAAAAACAATTTTGATGCGACTACTTTTTGAAAACTATAAGTGATATTGATATGAGCTTTTTTCTAAAATGATCAGCATGACATGATGTTGATCCTAGTCAAAAATTATTTTGATTTGACGTTAAACATGGCCGCCAGCGGCCCTCTTCGTTTACATAGAGTTATATAATTAAAACTTGTAGCGACTACTCCTCTGAAACTACTGACGGATTTTTATGAAACTTCACAGGAATGCTGATCTAGCTATCAAAAACCTATCAGTAGAGCTTCAAGGTCATTGACCTCTTGTTTTTGTAAGCAATCAGCAAGTGAGCAAATTAACTGTAGCGCATAATCATCGCTATTAGAAAAATCTACTGGTCCCGAACCCTGTGAATAGGCTGGTCCAGAACCATGATGGTGTATTTCATCTCACAAATTGAAAGTTCTCCCTCCGGAATTATCTGATCAGATCACAAATTAACCAGAGACTGAATCAGTGTATGATCAACCAGTAGAAGTGCCCTCCTCTCCTCACTTCTTGAACAATCATTAGAACAAAACTTGCACAGATTGTATATGACCATAACATTTCGAAGAAGTTTGATAATGGGCCAGTACTCAGGTGATCGATTTAGAGATTTAGATCTTGGCCCTCTTGTTATTTCATCCTGTCGCATAACACTTTATATCACTAGCATAATTTCTTAAACTTTTTTGAATGGGTTGTTCATAAAATTCATATACTCATAAACATGTCCACCTACATCACCCAAGGTTGATTGCCTTATTTATTACAAAATTATGCCCCATTGACTTAGAATTAGAAAAGCAGGGGTATTCATCACCTTTAGTTAAAAGTTTAAAACACACTGCAATAAATATTTTGTGATTTTCAAGATCTAACCCCTCGCCCCACTGAATAAATTTGGTTTTGGGAGATGGTTAAACCATTTCTGTCTCGAAACAATTTTTTCAAATCTATAATTCCTTATTTACATATATATTTAGGGGTTTCTAAATTCTACATGGTTTCTTGGTCATAACTATATAGATCCGTGAGGAATGCCCACAAACCCTGTTAGTTTGCTTTTTGTACATGTACAAATTCACATCTTTAATGGTAGCCTAAAAAATATTGGAAATGGGGGCTGAAGTTCTTTAAAAATGTAACAAGGCTGCATTTGATTTGCTTACACTAGATACTGTTTTGTGCTGTACTACCCGATATAATGGGTACCGGGGTCCCGACCCACTGTCTCTGAGATTTTATTAGTACATGTATATTAAAATGTAAAAAGGTATATGTAGATTGAAACCCCTGAACCCGCTGGATCTTCTGGACCCCCTGGACTGTCCGTTATGATCCGCCTATGTGACTGATCAAGTGTGCATGTGAACAGCATTCTCACGTTAGATTTGAATAGCTAAAGCAATGCTTGTATGCATATTATACTAACACAACACAAGTTGGCCAAAATCAAATCCTCACCAGAGAAATGGTCTCGTACATTTATCTAGTTTAAATAATCTGCTTAAACTGTTCTTTTGTTTTTTGTAGGATGATCCAGTAAAAACAGATTACAGACTCTGTCCTATGATTAATGATGCCGAAGATGGGTTGCCATTATGTAACAAGGAGCGAGAACGTTAGCCAGATTGGTGACAGCTGTAAAGGAGAAGAATCCATCTGAACATATATCGCTAGATAGTTTAATTAGAGGGGAAAGATTTGATGACGTAACAACTACAAAGAGCATGTCGTTAGGAAAATCAAATTCCCCTATTTCTATGGGGTTTTTTAATACGCGAAATCTAGACCCAGCGAAATTAAATGATGTATACAAGTTATATTATACATGCCACTGATGATACTGATTTGAAACTAATTTGGCAATCAAAAAATCACAATATTATTCCATGTGATGCCGTCTATATATATATATTCCGATCATCAAATTGTAGGGAAATGTGCTATGTACATGCGAAACAGTGGAAACCTTTTGGGTCATGTAATACAAGCTGCACTGAGGTCAAATGATGCAAAAGCCTGTCGGGAAGCAAAAAACTTTCAGAAGCTGCATGAAGCAGAGTGACTTAGTATGTACAAAACATATGAATACTGTTAAGAGGAAGCAAGTGAAAACCATTCCATTAACTGAAGGTTTGGTAAAACTGCGAGATTTCACCAAGAAGAACATGAAAGATGTATCTGAATCTCTGAAAAATGACAATACACCATGTGATTGGACAAAGCGCGCTGAATTAACCATGTGCAGACTAATAATGTTCAACAAAAGGAGAAGAGCAGAGGTCAAGGACTTGAAAGTTCGAAAACCAACCAGATCTTACCAGTAACGGCGGAGTTACGGCTCTTGATTTAGTTAAAAATGCAATATTTTTCCTCTTTAAGATGATAGTCACTCGTTTCATTGATGTTACAAGAGCCATATTAGCCAGCAGAGCGTCCACAGGCCCTCTTGGGTCTCTTGTTTCACACGTGGTGTTAAAACTATGTCGAGGGTTTAATCATTTGTTCAACTGGAACGAATAACTGGAACGCTTGCATAAACTTATGCCATAAGTAGGAGAAACTATCTCCTTTTATTTTGCAATTTGAAATATTCTGTAATATTTCTTAGAAAAATGTGATTGGAAATTTAGAGCACGTGGTCAGGTTTGGGTAGATGTTTAGGTACATTATAATATTTTTAATAAGACTGGAATAATTCCTAACATGCAGTCTCTTACATGCATACCTCCTTATTACTGGGTGTAATCGGTGTCATACAGATTTGTTTTTCTTCCCCTAGAGTTTAAGATGAATGATTGAATATGTTCTATCTGAGACTTGATTATTTGTATATTGTCAGAATATCTACTGAAAAACAATTCATGCATCAGGTTAATAAGTTAATATAAATAATGTCATATATTCATGTGTTTGTTCTTCAATATTCGTATGATTCACCTGCTGGGTTGTTTCGAGGATATTGCAGTGTTTGATAAATTTGACATGAACTCCAGTTAGTTCTATTGAAAATATTCTTGTATTTCCTTCGAGGTAGCCCACAGGCCATGATGTCTTTTAAAAGTAGGAGTCCAAACTAAATTGTTGAACTGTTGCACATTGGACGGTTTAGCGGTGTAGGTTTGGAACCGCCCTCTGTGAAATGTCCGCACTGGGATATGAGTGTCCAGATGTTATAAAATGAAACTTTAATAACGACACTTGGTTAATAATCCCACTGATGTTTGAGTACATACAGCAGCCGTACAATTCCATCATACTGAATTGTATCTAAATGAGTTTGTTATTGTAATACGGATTTGAATGTCCGGATGTTATAAAATGAAACTTTAATAACGACACTTGGTTAATAATCCCACTGATGTTTGAGTACATACAGCAGCCGTACAATTCCGTCATACTGACTTGTATCTAAATGAGTTTGTTATTGTAATACGGATTTGAATGTCCGGATGTTATAAAATGAAACTTTAATAACAACACGTTAATAATCCCACTGATGTTTGAGTACATACAGCAGCCGTACAATTCCATCATACTGAATTGTATATAAATGAGTTTATTATTGTAATACGGTTAACGAGAGTCCGGATTTCATAAAACGACACTTGGTGGATAATACAGATTGTATTTTGGATTTATGCAAATGAAGTGGAGATTGAGAATGGGCTCTAGGATACTACACAACGCTTCCAATAATCACTTGATTTCTAGACAAAGGGAGATAATTTTGACAAGATCTCAGAAAGGCAGTGGGGATTACCAGAAATAAATTACTTAAATTTCATAAATATAAAGGTTACCGGTAACCGCTTTTTGATACTTTGGGTTCATACATATATTTTTTTTGATCTAGTTATTTGACTGGGAAACCCACGTTGGACCTATTTGTAAAAAGTGGAGTACCAAGAATGTATTAGGGGTTATATTAATGCTCAACAATATTAAAGGAATTTGTTCTTCATTTAAAGAAAAATTCATGATTTCAATTTAGTTGGGTACTTTAGCTTTTGCCAGATTTAAAGGTACTTCGTCTAGGAATTAAGTGAAAAAGGAAATGTATGTTCACAACAATGATGATTTGACTACATACTAGAACCAAACTCAGTCATGGTGGTCTGTGATTGTGATTGTTGACTTGTCTTGGTTAACGGTGGCCATTTTGGATTGCCACAACTTATTAACGACCGATTTAAATTGCGACTCCGAGATAAGAGTCTAAAAGAGAATTAGCCAGGGCGGAGTTCTAGGACTCCGTCTATTGAACAAACATTCTGTCCGGAATGTATATACACTATATATGAAACTTCATGAAATTTTAAAGTATTGCGCACCCTTAACTTGTCTTAACCACAAAGGAAGGTCGTTACATCACCATCAAGTGGAGCAATACGCGACACTAATTATGTGTGTGGTTCTAATATTGCACTGCTTTAAGGCCACAAAACATTAATTACCTGGTTCTCAGCCCACTTTTTCTGAGAAGAGATGCGGGCGGGCGTATTTTTTTTTACAATTTTACAGTGGCAAACAGACACGTGGGCGATTTCTTTTTATCCAAACTTTTAATTCCAATACATGTATTGATGCAAAATATCTCGAAATACATGTGCAATAACCAGTTGGATCAGCTCATCTCTATTGTCGATCATTACCTTATCATTTCTTCCCAACTTATGTTTCTTTCAATTACAATAAGTCCGTATATTTGTATTTATTGCATGTTGTTGTGAGACTTGGTCGATTAGACGCTTGAATAAATCGCCTGTTCTGTAGCACCTACTAGTTCCAAGCGTCTCAAGCGTCTGACTCTCCTAGATTGGTACCCGTACGACTGCAACACTCACAAGCTAGCGAGCAGAGCGGCAGATAGTCGGCCGCGCACCAGTCTACCGACAAGGGGATTCCCCTGAGGTAGTTGCATTTAAAAACAGGAACAAACTTTTTTTCGAAATTTCGGTAGCGCATTTCCAATTTTTATTTTATTATTTTGAGATAAAATCGATAATGCGGCACCAAGAAAAGACATGCGGGCGGGCCTGAGAACCAGGTAATTAATTTTTTATGGCCTAACATATCCCAACTTGAAGCAAGCACACATTATACACTTGGTATTTTGATCAGTGTCTCATAATGCATACTTGTTTGGGATGAGACTCAATACTGTGCATGACATGTGGAGTTAATGACTATATAGCTTTGTGGGGTCGGACTACGTCAAAATAGTTTTGCCACAACAATGAAAGATAGTTTGACATATAACAAGGGGTCTTTTAGGTCGGTATGGTTTGACTATGGGTGAGCAGTTATGAGCATCATGAACGACTCCTCAAACGACATTGGTTCAACGTGAAACTTTGAATCAAAAACATTGGACGTCGCAAAAAGTATTCAATCTTGACTAATGTCAACGATGTTCTAAATTGGTTAGTTTAAACCTTCTTTTTACAACGATTGTGAAACAAGCCTATGGCTTATACTAATCACTCTGGTAGAGAACCCAGTACTAAGCAATGTGTGTAAAGTATCTTGCTCAAGGACACACCGCACATTGTGTGGACGATGATCGAACCGGGGACCCTCCGGTCTCAAGCTCGGCGCTCTACCACTGGAGCACGCACGCCACACAATGGTCTAAATTGGTTCGTTTAGAACATGAATGAAAAACGAACACTAAATACATTGCTTCAATATCTTTGAGAGATTTGTCTGTGTGTAAAACTGGGTAAACCGTTGAATATTTTGCATACATTGGTCGATCCTACATGACTCAATAATTTATATACTTTATATATATATATTATTGCCCTAGAAATTGGGTCTCGTATTATACAACTAATTTGGTCTACGTTTTGTATATATATTATTGCACTAAAAATTGGTTCTCGTTTTATACAAATAATTGCGTCTTTTTTCCTATGACCCAATACCATTTATACTATATAAATAATTGGGTCTTTTTTACTGTGACTCAATATCGTTTAAACTATATAAATAATTGGGTCTTTTTTACTGTGACCCAATATTGTTTAAACTATATAAATAATTGGGTCATTTTTTCTGTGACCCAATATCGTTGTAAGTGATATTGGGTCAGACCCAATATTCAGGTTTCAGAATAACCATGTATATCCAAGTAACCAATGTAAAAAGCTGACATATATATGTATACATAAACGTAGACCCAATATCTCTGCAACTTTCACTATATATATATATATATATATATATATATATATATATCATACTGTATCCCAACTCACCCATAAAGTCTGATTTATCAAAACATAGATCCTACACTGCTTCAAATATCCAGGGAATATGTCTTAATACTTAATAAACTAACGCTTACAGCGCATCATACCAATATTGGTTGCAAGCAATGCTTCAACTGTTTTTAGGAATATATGCTATATAACATAGACCCAAACACGAAAAACCAAATAAGTTGGGAATACGTTTATTTACTATTTTATAAAGGCTAGCTTTATTCAAATAAATACTTCTGTGCAAGCACGTGAATACTTGAATCAATGGCAGCTACGCCCCTGATAGTATCCGAGAAAGCGTGCTTTTTTTAGCGAACCTGATTTTCATTTAAAAGGGGGAGATAACTCTTAAAATTGAAAACACCTACCCTGTGGCATTGCTATCATGGATTTTTTGTTTCTCTGCAATGTACATCCAGCGACTCTTATATGATTTCATAATTGCACATGGTAAGGTAGCAATGAACAGTTTCTTTAAGTTTTTCGCTTTAATAACGCATTCTTATAATTACACATGATAGCAGTGAACAGTTTATTTTTGTGGAGATGCACACGCTAACGCACACACATCCCTTACATGTGAACAATTGTATTTCTGTTCTGATGTGTAATTCTAGCATGTCGTGCTGAAAAGGTGAATAGGTTTTGTTTGTTTGTTTTGTTTGTATGGTGTTTTACGTCATTTTCAACACATGTTGAGGTTATATATGTCGTTCGACTTTTTTGTGGTGGAGGCAGACCACCCACTTTTCCTGGGTAGAACCAGTACTGTACACCTCTCGCCATCCGTAGGAATCGACACTTCCACACTTACAAGTCGAGCTCCCAGTGGGATTCGAACTGCGGTAAGAGAGGTGAATATGTAATCAATATGTAACGCATGTCAATAATTTGACCAGAACGAAGCGAGGTCGTCTACCTTGATTCAAAATGTTTGGTAGGAAGAACTGATGGTAAAATTTAGGAAGAAAGTGTCTGGTAAGAAAAAACTGTCGTGGCATGTTTACGCCTTCGTGACATTTATATTTATTTGTTTTTAATATTGTTTTAACACACGTGACTTGATCTGTTATTATGTTAAACTTTGTTCCCAGTTACTACCCAGATATATTGCTATTTTCTCTCGGCAGCTATTTTACGCTTGAAGCAGACATAGTTCTGCCAAGCCGATGTGCATGATACAATGTACCCAGTCACGTGTTAATCAGACGTAGCACTAACCATTATTTGCTTGTCAAGCAAGCAAGGGTTACAAATAACGACTTAATTGCAAACCAAAACTGTGCATGTTAATATATAAATAATTTTATAAATAATATAAAAAAAAAACATGCTATGAAATTTTAATTAACGTCAGTCAGATAACTAAAATTAGCATCACGGTGTTATAAGTTCAAAGGGCATAAAGAAAAACATATATACTGAACCAAACAGCTAACGTACAAGTAGACATTACCTTTAATATCCCAATAATAACAGTCAATAAATCAAAACAAATTTCATTCTGAATGAGACAAATATCTTGTCAATAACGTCTGTAAATTTAAAAAAATCATTCTAATCACTTGCCTCCAACGGTATCAGTCGGCATATAATAAGTTCATACATTAAAGGTATTGTCTACTGGTGCGTGTTAGCTGTTTGGTTCAGTATAGATATATAACTGAAAATCATTCCAACAGGAGAGAACATATATAAAAAAAATATGAATATTACCTCCCTTTATGTATTTTATAATCTCTTTACTGTATGATTACATTTGGCCACTTGATGCCGATTCCTACGGGCTCAGTGGTGACGTAGGAGTTAAAAATATAAGGTTTAATCCAATCGACAAAACATTGCATTTCAGACATAAAAGATGACCCCATATTACATTATTTTGATCCCCACTGAGGGGCCCTGGGCGAGGAGCCAAAAACATGTTGCTTTTGCTCGCCGTTATCCACTAAGTTTGGTTGAATTCCGCTCAGTGGTAAAGAAGGAGATAACGGACGGACGGACGGACAGACGGACGGAAAGACGGACAAACGGAGGCGATTTTAATATTCCCTTGCTTTTTCAAAGCGTGAGGGTAATAACGTTTGCTTCTTGGAAATATTTTGAACACCACTGTACAGCCACACCTGGAAAAAACAAATACTTAGAGGTTATAAATTGGGGGAGGTTTGTCTCTGTTATATTGGCCCGAGATAGCCATTTGAGACCCGGGAGCTTTAGCTCGAGGGCCTCATATGGTTATCAAGGACCAATGTCACGAAGAGGTACCCCACCCCAGGTAATGGCCTGTTTTTGTGGGTGTTTCCCCCCACCACAGCCTCCCCACCGAGTACTGAATACTCTCTAACTTAGAGCTGAGTAATGAATGCTCCTACATGTTAGACCCGAGTACTGAATACTATTTAACATGAATTTCTTCATAAAAATTAACCAGTTTGCTATTTATTCGTCTAATTTTATGAAGATGTGATATAAAGGGACATTTAAATCTGTATTAAAGGTTATATAGATATTACCGTTTTGCTGTTTTGGGGTCAATCATGAAATCTAAATACGATGTCTTACGATTTTTGTGGATTTCAACAGGTTTTCGTTACATGGAAAACATAGTTTGAAGGCATGTACCTATTGTTAATGCGTACTGAATACTAAATAATGTAATTTGCACTTTTTCTGTTTACGTTTGAGCTTTTATAAGCATGGAAATTCTAAAAATGGCATTTTGTTCCACAAATATAATTTAAGGGTAAAAAGGTAGGAGATTAATTATTATTTCACAGTACATTTATTGTTTCCTGGATGACTTTTATTTGAAATGTAATTGAGACCCGAACGGCAGTAAAGACAGTTTGATCAAAAACAGCAACATGTATAATGTAATATGTTAAAGCTATCACAACCTAGCCAAAAATATTTAGGTATGTAGTATGGTCGTCTCTTATTATCGTATGACAGATAATTATCGCATGAGTGGCATGACAGACCCAAAAAGAATGTTTGGCAATTGATCCATCTTTTTTCCGTAATGGTCAAGAAAACAGTTCTAAATGCATATTTATTTCTTCAGGTTGGATTTCCTTGAGCCGTTCAACATTTCCAAGCCAGTCCCAATCCCCCCACCACCACCCCAATCCCCCCACACACACCCTTATGGTACGCAGTATTCAGGGCAAATTTAGAGAGCATTCAGTACCCACGTCCCGGGTTAAAATAGTATTCAGTACTCGGGTTGTCCTTGTTAAATAGTATTCAGTACTCGGGTTGTCCTTGTTAAATAGTATTCAGTACTCGGGTTGTCCTTGTTAAATAGCATTCAGTACTCGGGTTGTCCTTGTTAAATAGCATTCAGTACTCGGGTTGTCCTTGTTAAATAGCATTCAGTACTCGGGTTGTCCTTGTTAAATAGTATTCAGTACTCGGGTTGTCCTTGTTAAATAGTATTCAGTACTCGGGTTGTCCTTGTTAAATAGTATTCAGTACTCGGGTTGTCCTTGTTAAATAGTATTCAGTACTCGGGACCAGTCGGGTCTAAAATGAAGGAGTATCGTGATTTCCACTTGTAACACTGTACCGCTAACTTGGAAAGTATTATGTTAGGCTATGACCCAACAATTGACATCCACACTTTCCTTTAATAAAATATTGTAATATTGTCGACAATATCGTCGAATTGTTGTCGACTTGTGTTCGATACAGAAATGACAAAATAATAAGCTGGAATCAACTTCATTTAAAAGCAATAGCACATACAGTGTCGTACTTCTGTTAGTCTATGACAGAAGAATCGAATAAACACTTTATTATACACTTAAATACCTGTCGGATATTATTTTAACATAATGTTACACATACTTATAATTTTTCTATGTCTAAATAAGTTCACAGCCTTGGCAAACGTCATCTCCAATCCTGCACGACTCCAAATTCCAATCAATAACCAGAGTTGTCGTTCCTTTTGCATTCTCCGATTGAGAATTCCTATATGTCAACATCGTAGCACAAAACGGCCGTTGCGAACATAAGCAGGGTATACCGACATGTAACAAGCATTCAACACTAATATTTGATGCGTATTATCAACAAGTAGTTTGGAGATAACAATTAAATACCGATTTTTAGAACACAAAAACAGATCGATACTGACCAAACGGCGGTCACTGCAAAGAGGTGTATGCGTTAGAATTACACGTTCATAATAACCTCTGATATCCACCCCCTGAAATAATTAGTATTTGTTCCCTAGTAGAACAAATCCCAATATGTTTAAAAATTATTCGATCCATAATCTTTCCTACACAACTAAGTAAAGAAATTGGTTTGTAATTACTGGGCGAGTTTAATTTGCCTGCTTTGAACAATGGTATAACAGTAGCAGTTTTCCATAAATCGGGATATACGCCTTTGTTTAAAGAACGGTTAAACAGTATAGACAATGGTTTTGATATAGTAAAAACGGTTTCCTTAAGCATTATATGACTTATTTCATCCTCTGCACTGGCTTTGTTTACTGTCAAAATAATAATGATATCAATTATTTCTGATTCTTGAATTATAATCTCATCTAGTTTTGAATTAGTAAAAAAATTTAAACTGCGGTAATTGAGCATTTGTTTCATCAACAGAGGAAATGGAAGCAAAATAATCATTTAAACAATCTGCCTTTTCCATATCTGTGAATAAATATACAATGTCTCCATTATCTAATACAGATGCAAGAGGTGGAACAACTTCGGAGTTTTTATTCGTCTTCATGTAATGTTTCAATAATTTCCAATAATTACCCTGATCACCTATATTTGCTTCATATATATCTTCGAGATTACTAAGAAGTTTTCTCTTGCAGTTTTTTTTTAATTATTAACTTTGTTTCTCAGTGATCTATATAAATTCCAGTTCTCAGGTGTATTAGTACGGACAGCCTTCTGTTTTTGACGATCACGTTGTCTTAAAACGCTCCTTAATTCTGAGTCATACCACGGTTTATCATTAGACCTAATAGTAACAAGTTTTGATGGAATGCATAATTTAACAAGCTCTATAAACGTATTTGTAAAAGTCTTACACGCTTCATGAACAGATCCATGTATTAGGATGCTCCAGTCATAAGATGTTATAAGAGCGTTAAGTTTTAAGCCTTTTAATAGAACCACACACGTCTTTTGTAGGTGCATTTTATTTCATATGCCGGTGCACGATATGAATGGTTCGTGGTCGATTATTAAAAAAAAATCTACAATTTAATGATAAATGTATGTAACGCAGTCTAGATTTAATATGGATTTTCGGCCCGCCATATGTTTTTTTGGCCCTTCATATGGATTTTTGGCCTGCCGTTTCACGCGCTTATCTAATATGACCACTGAGACAATGCCTGTATTACACGAAAAACAAGCCGTTTTTGTTAATATATATAGTAACACATATAATAAAGGAATGTATAGTATTCACAGGGAAATACTATCTCATAACGATATGTTGTTAGTAATATCGTGATGTTATATTATCTTTGTTAAACTTGTTAAAAACTTTATCAAAAGAGGTAATGACCCTATCATTTTGCAACGTACTGCATGCTTGGTGGTGGACCCTTTTACAGTTCGCCATTATGCTTTCCTCTTTAATTGTACGATGATCGGACAGGCTATGGACCCTATGATTACGCCTACCTAAAGTCCATTGGGACGGTGGCGTTTGATGTTTGTCTATGATCTTTCTTGTCGTGCCCTTAATGGTTTATTCTCTTGTTGCTCTGGCTTCTGCCAAGTCATTGAGTACCTTCCTTGTGGCTTTCTAGGCTATTGTTTTTTTGTATTATATTTACACGAGCATATTTGTGTTTACTTATATTGCCTATTGATGCTGCCTTGTTGGTTAGAGATTAGATCATGGCGGGGATTTCATTATGTACACTGTCCTATTTTAATGGGATGACAATAGGGTAAGTGTGAGGTTTGGTGCGCCCTATAACCGGTTTAAACCCCCAGTGGCCTACTTTGACACTGACCGTTCCAAGGCGATAGCCCTATTGTCATCCCTTTTGTGTTTGTGATGTCGTTTGCATTTATTGTTACTTTTGCCTGCTTGTTTGCGTGTTTGTTTCTGTGTTTTGTGGTTGACTGTCCTCCTTGAATGCTACTTTCCCTGTCCGATCTTTTTATATTTCTTTAATTCATGTATTGGAACATATCTGCAATAAAATACTGTTGGAGTAAAAGCATAACGCCGGATACCAGAACGACAGCTTCTGTATCTGTGGCAGAACGCTGAAGTAAATCCAATAATTAGCAGGTGCGCAACAGTTTGCTTCATAACCGATTACAGTGCCGGAGTGTTTTAGCAATGTGTTCATTGATGTTCATATGTTCTATTTAGCCTACACAGAATTGTATTAATTCTCGCTAAACGGTTGATAAAAACAATAAAATAACTATATATATATAAAGGAGCGTAAATTGTGAACGTTTACATACAAAATGTTAACGCCTATTTTGAAATTAGAACTGACCCAATGTGGCGATCCCGGAAAAATTGAATGTCATATTGCTTTTTGGATAAGGAGGACGGTTCCTTTCTTTTTGCTTGTCCTTGGTACAGTTGGCAATTTATTAAATATCTTGGTGTTATGCAGAAGTCAGATGAGGAAGATTTCCACGTCGGTGTATCTTTTGTTTCTAGCGGTGTCGGATATAACAACTCTATGGACGATGGTGCTGAGAAAATACGCATTGGTGATACAAAAGGAAGATACAAAGGATTCGTCAGTGTTTAATTGCAAGGTGAAGAGGTGGATCTCCTTTACTGCATCAGGAATGTCGGGTTGGATTTTAGTTTTATTGACCATAGAACGATTGCTATTATTGAAGTTCCCAACGTATGCTAAGATTAAACTTACACCAAGAACTGCCTTGAAAGTATCACTTATAACACTGGTTATAATTGTACTCTTTACTGGTCATTTATTATTTGGCTTCCAGTTACAAGTTAACCAGGCGGAATTGGACCATGGAAATGTCTCATCTAGTACATACAACATAACTTGCTCACACGTAACACCTGCATACAAGGAATTCTCTCGCAGTTCTTGGAAAATATTGGTGATGACATTCTGGAATGTGATCCCAATGTTGATACTGGTCATCGGTAACTCTATTATCGCGGTGACTGTGACCTTGCAAAGACGTAAAATACACCCATCAGCAACTTCTCGACCCTCTGATTTAAATGCAAGCATTAACCGAGCTACAGTACTTCTTTTTGTTTTAAGCGTGTTTTTCATGGTTACCACTACGCCGTACTGCATATTCACAGTATTGATGGGTGGAATGTATACATTCACCAAACCGGACGACGTGGAATTTGCCAAACTTCAACTAATCGACGCCGTGTGCACGTGCTTAATGTGGATAAACTTCTCCTTCAACTTCTACCTATATTTCATCGTGGGATCTCTTTTCAGGCGGGAATGGACAGCAATGATGTATACTCTAAAAACTAAATGCTTATTTATAGTAAGAAGGAGAACTGGAGACAATGTTGTTTGACCACATGCAATTTAAATCGACGCATGCGCATATGACTAACTTCACGGATAGTTATTGTTTTCCACAGAGAGTTCACAGTACTTTCCGCCAAAATCCAGGATATTATTAAAGGGAGACCGCATGCAAGTCGTTAGGTTTGTTTTACACATTTCATTTAGTCGTACCAAAACAAACCAAAAGTCTACAAAAGGACATAATTGCCTTCTTCTTACCGGAAATATTTCTTTTTTTTTCTGTTGCTAATAAAATAATGATAAAATAATAAGAAGTTATTAAACGGCAATGGTGTGCCCAAACTGGATATTGGCGCACCTAGTGAAATATTGGCCCGAGTGCCAATATCTCACTAGGTGCGCCAATATCCAGTTTCGGCACACCATTGACGTTTAATGAGTTTTTTATTGCATACCTTTTACGATAAAACAAAATGACTATAGTATTAACTTTAATGAATGCCGTTTAATGATATTTTTTTTAATTGCATACCATTAACGTTAAAACAAAAAGATCACAGCATTAACTATTTTATCGATACAGGTAAATCGATCGTAAGCGCGTTACATTTGAAAAGTTAAAATTTCAGCCAACATCTCAAATTAGGCAGTTTTTACAGCCTCTTTTTTACGGCTTTCTGTTATAATCAACATCAAAAAATTATCTTCTTAACAAAGATAAACATGTCCACTATTCACTTTTTGTTATTATTAATGCCTAATATAACCTATACTTCGTATCTCGTTTGCAATAGCTCCACACAAATTCTAATTTGAACAAGAGGCCCAAGAGGGCCTGTGGACGCCCTACTGACTAACATGGCTATTATAACATCAATGAAGCGAGTGACTGCCATTTACGTTTTTTTGAGTTTTGGGCAATATACAGCTTTTTAACTAAATCAAGGGCCATAACTAAAGAATCTGGTAAAGTTTGGTAAAGATCAGATGATAAATAAAGGCGCTATCGTATTAACAAGGCAAAATATAGCATTTTTAACTAAATCAAGAGCCATATGTTATGATATTGTGTATATTATCTACACGTACTCGTAGAGGATGGCAGAGCATTGCTCTCACTGTTGTAACTTGATATAGGATGGTCGATATGCATGCCTGTATATACCTTGTATATTGTTCAGTCTTATTAAAACAGCCAGCAGAGTTAGACGTGTGTTCCTCTTTGATAGCATCCTAACACGAAACACAACATGGTGTCAGAATAAAGGGATTTAAATATTTTAATCAACGATTATAAAAAGATCTTGACTGGATTATTAGAAATTGGACATATTAATATAATAAATTCGTTCGTAAAAAACAACAACATCAAAATGGATTTATCTGGAATTCCGCAGCCAAAAATGGACTGATGATTCAAATCTTCCGGAGGCTTGGAAAAGGTTTCAGCAGCACGAGGAGCTATTTTTCGGACTTTGATGATTCAAATCTTCCGGAGGCTTGGAAAAGGTTTCAGCAGCACGAGGAGCTATTTTTCAACGGTCCACTCAAAGGGAAAGATGAAGCCACCAGAATTTCATACTTGCTCTTGTGGGTTGGCGAAAAAGGGCGTGACATATACAATACGTGCGTATTGTCAGAAGACGACAAAAAGTCTCTTGCTGTGCATTACGAACGTTACAAAACGTATGTCCAGCCAAAGCTTAATCCAGTATTCGCTAGGTTTAAGTTCAACAACGAGCTCCAAGGAAACGAATCCATTGAACAATATGTCACCAAGCTAAAGTTGTTAGCTAAGGACTGCAATTTCAAGGACCAAGACGAGATGATACGCGACAGGATAGTATTTGGGGTTTCGTCCTCCAAAATACGAGAAAAGCTCATTAACGTTGGAGCTGACCTGACACTAGAAAAAGCGTTGCAAATATCTCAAAGTTTTGAATATGCACAAGAGACACTGAAGACCATGAGCAAAATGGCAGCCCCAAATGTTCATGCAGTTAGACATAAACCAAAGCAACAACAACAACAACGCTATGGTACTGGGACCCCTCAGCAAAAGCCTATCAACAAACAGGCAAGGAATCCATTAATGAGGGAGTCATGCTCATCATCATCATGTGGGAACTGTGGATATTCACATTCAAAACGTGATGTATGCCCCTCAAAAGGCAAGACATGTGACAAATGCAAAAAGCTTAATCACTTCGCCAATGTGTGCAGATCAAAAACAGTGCATGATTTAAGTTCTAATGTGCAATTACAAGATAGTTATTTTGTTGATTCTGTACACAAAACAAAGGTTAGAGATGGCCAGGCTTTCGCAAATGTCAAGGTAGGTCCTGCTTCTTTCCCAATAAAATTTAAGCTTGACACTGGCAGCCAAGTTAACATTTGTATGACAAACTTAGGTTGTACCACCCTCTCCAGAAACCACCCTGCACACTCTCTAATTATAATGGCTGTACCCACAACACTGTAGGTTACTGTACTCTCCCATGTAAACATGGTAAATGCGAGCAAACCTTAGACTTTTACATTGTCAAGACGCGCTCTCCTGCTATAATAGGACTCAAATCATGTGAGGAGTTAGGCCTCATAAAGTTAGTGTACTCAGTAGACCCTATAAAGTCACAAAATACTGACAGCATTCCTATGACTAAGACAACTGTAATTAAGGAATATGCTGATGTGTTTAAAGGCATAGGTCTATTCCCTGGTGAATGCAACATTCACATTGACAAACAGGCTACCCATGTTGTACATCCACCCAGACGTGTACCCGTTTCCCTACATGACGAAGTTAAGCAACAATTAGATTGTATGGAATCGGATGGTGTCATTGCCAAGGTCACGACGCCTACCGATTGGGTTAATTCCATGGTAATCGTGGATAAGCCAGAGTCTGGTAAACTCCCTATATGCCTCGATCCCAAGGATCTAAACAAGGCTATATCTAGACCACACTATCCTTTAAGAACACTAGAAGATATATTGCCCAAGCTGTCTGGTGCAAGATATTTTTCGAAGCTTCACGCTAGGTCTGGCTACTGAAATATAAAAATTTCACACCAGTCATCGTTCCTTACTACCTTTAATACCCCGTTTGGACAGTATAGGTATTTAAGACTTCCATTTGGACTCGTCAAGTCAAGTCGAGTTTCAAAGGAAAATTGACGAATGTTTTGAGGGTTAGATGGGATCTTCTCAATAGTTGACGACATCCTAGTAACTGGTCAAACACAGAAGGAGCATGACACAAACTTATGTAATGTAATGAAACGAGCTCGAGAAATGGGCATCAATTTAACAAGGAAAAACTTGAAGTAGGTGCTACAGAGGTACCATACTTCGGGCACATTTTGACTGCAGAAGGTCTTAAACCAGATCCATCAAAAGTGTCTGCCATTAATGACATGGATCCTCCCAAAAACCGTTCAGAATTAGAAACCATTCTTGGTATGGTCAATTTCTTATCAAAATTTGCACCAAACCTATCAACAGCCACAAGTCCTGTTAGGCAACTGTTATCAAAGAATACAGAATTTGTATGGGACTCGCAGCAGGACGCCGCGTTTTTGGAAGTCAAACAAATTATCACGGACGCACCTGTATTAGCGTATAATGACCCCACAATACCGCTGACACTTCAGGTTGACAGTTCCAAGTTCGGGCTTGGAGCGACACTATTACAAAGAGGAAAGCCTATTGCTTTTGCTTCTAAGTCTCTTACTCCCACAGAAGTAAATTACGCACAAATTGAAAAAGAAATGTTTGCTATTCTCTTCGGATGCAAGGGATTTCACCAATTTGTCTATGGTAGAGACGTGACAGTAGAAAGTGACCATTTGCCAATAGAGTCTATCATGAAGAAGCCTCTTTAACAAGCTCCTGCAAGGTTACAGCGTATGGTGTTACAGTTACAGCGCTATAATCTTAATGTTACACACATTAGTGGTAAGAACATACCCGTAGGTGACACGTTGTCCAGGAAATTTCTCCCCGACACGTACCCTGGACTGTCTGATGGCATGGAGATACAAGTTCATACTTTACTCTCTAATCTTCCCATAACTGACCATAAACTAGGCCAAATCAAAACTCAGACTGAGCAAGATCCGCAACTGTGCTTACTCAAACATGTCATTCTACAAGGTTGGCCCGACACAAGAAAACAGTGTCCCTCTCAAATTACAGAGTACTGGAATTACTGGAATTACAGGGACGAAATGACTTGTATAGACGGACTGATTATGAAAGGTGACCAAATTGTAATTCCTCGAGCACTCAGGTCTCAAATGCTCGAAACTATACATTCAGGACATATGGGTATTGACAAAAGTCTACAGAGAGCCCGCAGTTTGCTATTTTGGCCAAGAGTTACGTCAGAAATCAAAGAAATGATTTCAAAATGTTCAATCTGCCTTGAACGTAGAAATGGAAATACCAAAGAGCCGCTAATACCACACGATATACCTTCATATCCATGGCAAATAGTTGCAACAGATTTGATTACCTTGGACGGTAACGATTATCTTATAGTCGTTGACTATTACAGTCGCTATTTTGAGCTTAAACAGCTTCCCAATGCCAAAAGTCGCAATGTTATTGACAGAATGAAAGGCATATTTGCAAGATTTGGAATTCCATACACTGTTGTTAGTGATGGAGGCCCGTGTTTGACACATTTGCTAAAGATAGGGATTTCCAGTACGTTAATTCAAGTCCATATCACAGTCAAAGTAATGGTCTTGCAGAGAAAACTCTACAGACAGTCAAACGAATCTTGTCTAAGTCAAAAGCCGATAGAAAGGATCCACTTATTGGTATGCTTGAGTATCGTGCAACTCCTTTAGTTTGTGGTTGTTCACCAGGGTAAACAATTGCTTTCTGTCATTCCCACAATGCATCAACATCTGATCCCAGAAACACCCGATCACAAGAAAGTTAAGGAAACTATGCTTTCTCAAAAAAGTAAAGGGAAAAGCTATTATAATAGTAACTCAAAACCCCTTACACCTCTTGAAATAGGCGAGTCAGTCAGACTTATTCAAAATAAGTTATGGAAACCTGCAATTGTCACTGAAAAACACAATGAGAGATCATATTCTGTAGAAACAAACGATGGCGCACCTGATGAAAACAAATGAAAAACATCCATCATTTCCAGACCCTGATTTACTCAGTATAGATCAGCCATTGAATTACAATGAAATTGCAGAAACACTCCCAGACCCTATTCCAGAACCTCAAGCCAATGTATCAATAACCTCCCCAGCGAAACAGCCTGAGTCAGCTGATTGTCCGCAAAATGTCTACAAAACACGCTATGGGCCCTAAGGTCATAGAATCTATGTAAGAATACATTTACAATATAGAGTTCATGTGAAATGCCAGATTATCTTATGTGTGTATCTGAAACCATTGTCTAGCAATTATATGTTGATAAACAATAGACAATTATTAGGAAATTATGGTGACATTAACCATAAAATTGGACACTCATACCACCTGGTGTTTACATTAACAATTAGTGCTATCAACACTTATCTTGGACTAACAGTTAATTGTCACTGTGATTCACCAGGAACTTTACCAACATCAGCTGTGATCGTACAAGAGGACATTCACACCAATAAACAATTGGATATAGCCATGCATTTAAGAAGAGAGATGTTATGATATTGTGTATACTATCTACATGTACTTGTAGAGGACTGCAGAGCATTGCTCTCACTGTTGTAACTTGATATACTATGGTCGATATGCATGCCTGTATAAAATTATACTGTGTATATTGTTTACCCCAGTGAAAAAGGCAGTGAAATTTCAGTGAAATCTCACCAAAATTTCAGTGAAATTTCACTGTTATTTTGCCCAATTCTTTCAGTGAAATTTCACTGAAATTGAAATTTCAGTGTACATTTTCACTGGGGTAGTCTTATTAAAATAACCAGCAGAGTTAGACGCGTGTTCCTCTTTGATAGCATCCTAACATGAAACACAACACCATAACTCCTCTGTTACTGGTCCGACTGGTCCAGCATAGAGCTAAAAAAAATCAATAATAATAATAAAAAAAAAATTAAAAAAATTAAAAAAAAAAATATTTAAAAGAAAAAAAAATCAATAAAAAACAAAATATATATATATAAAAGAAGTCATTAAATCTGGTAAAGTTTGGCAAAGATCAGATGCAAAATGAATACCCTATCAATTATATAATTTTTAACAAAATCAAGGGACATAACTCCACTGTTACTGGTCCGATCTGGTTGGTTTTCGAACTTGACCGAGCTTTCATTGACATTAACAATCTGATAAAATTTGGTAAAGATCGGATGAAAAATGAAGGCCCTATCGTCTTAATGAGGCAAAATATAGCATTTTGAACTAAATCAAGGGCCATAACTCTGCTGTTACCGGTCCGATATGAATGGTTTTTGAACTTGAACGAGCTTTCACTGATATTAACAATTTGATAAAGTTTGGTAAAGATCGGATGAACAATGAAGCCCCTATTGTCTTAACGAGGCAAAATATAGCATTTTTAACTAAATCAAAGACCGTAACTCAGCTGTTGGCTGGTTTTCGAACTTGTCCGAGCTTTCATTGATATTAACAATGTGGTAAAGTTTGGTAAAGATAGGATGAACAATGAAGCCCCTATCGTCTTAATGAGGCAAAACTAAATCAAGGGCCATAACTCCGCTGCTACTGGTCCGATATGAATGGTTTTCGAACTCGTCTGAGCTTTCATTGATATATACAATCTGATAAAGTTTGGAAAAGATCGGATGAACAATGAAGCCCCTATCGTCTTAACGAGGCAAAATATAGCATTTTTAACTAAATCAAGGGCCATAACTCCGCTGTTACTAGTCCGATATGGTCGGTTTTCGAACTTGTCCGAGCTTTTATTGATATTTACAATGTGGTAAAGTTTAGTAAAGATAGGATGAAAAATGAAGGCCCTATCGTCTTAACGAGGCAAAATATAGAATTTTTAACTAATTCAAGGACCACAACTCTGCTGTTACTGGTCCGATCTGGCTGGTTTTCGAACTTGTTCGAGCTTTTATTGATATTAACAATGTGGTAAAGTTTGGTAAAGATATGATGAAAAATGAAGGCCCTATCATCTTAACAAGGCAAAATATAGCAATATAGCATTTTTAACTAAATCAAGGGCCATAACTCCGCTGTTACTGGTCCGATCTGGCTGGTTTTCGAACTTCTCCGAGCTTTCATTGATATTAACAACCTGTTAAAGTTAGGTAAAGATCGGATAAAAACGCCCTATCGTCTTAACGAGACAAAAGTTAACGACGAACGGACGACGGACGGACGACAGATAACTCGGCATCCTATAAGCTCTGCTGGACTTCGGCTTAATCTAAAAATTAAAAATGTCAGCTGATATCTCAAAAGGCACATTTTCATCAACTCTTTTTAGGCTTTGTCTTATAATCACCACCATGAAATCACCTTCTTGTGTCTACTATTCACTTTTTGTTATTATTAATGCCTAAATAACCCGTAGTCTCGTATCTCGTTTGCAATAGCTATACACTGTCATAATTTTTTATTTGGCGCAGAGTGGCACCATCTTTGTTACACGGAACCGTCTGGTAAAATATGCTTTTATACATGCAAACAAATACACGCTCTGTATCAGAGGACACAATGTGAATAAATAATACTTATGTTTACATTTCGCACCTTTATTAAGTTTGTAAGCGTAATAATTTATAAGAATTTGCTGTTTTTCACACACATGCGAAACAACCGGAAGTTTTCAGGCATTATGAAACACACGCGCTGTCAACATAAAACGACAACATAAAATGGCAAAACGATCTGTTTCTCCTCCCTGTATACTTACTCCCTGATAATAATCAATTAATATAAAGTAAACATGTTCTCCCAGAGAAACACATTTAATATTTGTACCGTAATATTTACCCCCGCATATGATGTTGCTTATGTCGCTCTTTAACTGGCATACGTACATGTGTTTATCAAATATAGCACTTGGATTTATATGGATTATGATTTTAAATATAAGGTACAAGCTTGATATGTTTGTTTGTATGGTATTTGTGTTCTCTCGCATGCATTACACTTTGAAAAGGTAGCCACCTCCTACCTTAAAGTATGCAAACAAAACTTTTATAGATCCTAATAAACAATAGGCCCAAGAGGGCCTGTGAATGCTCTACTGGCTAAAACGACTCTTATATCAAGGGTTGTCAACATAAAATTCCCATCAGTACTTCTTTTAAAACATTGCAAAAACAACAGGGCTAAGATGGCCTTAGGTCGCTCACCAGGTAATCATGGGCAATAAGTATGCTGTGGGTATTTTTTAATTTGTCCCACTTTCTTCTATGAATGATATTTCATAACAAGAGGTCAATGACCTTGAAGCTCTACTGATAGGTTTTTGATAGCTAGATTAGCATTCCTGTGAAATTTCATGAAAATCCGTCAAGTAGTTTCAGAGGAGTAGTCACTACAAGTTTTCATTATATAACTCTATGTAAACAAAGATGGCCGCTGGCAGCCATGCTTAACGTCAAATCAAATTTTTGACAAGGATCAACATCATGTCATACTGATCATTTTAGAAAAAGTCCCATATCAATATCACTTATAGTTTTCAAGAAGTAGTCGCTACAAACTTGGCGGCCATCTTGAATTTCCGGCTGACCTGAAATTTTGCTAGGATCAATTAGACATCAAGAGCAACATTCCTGTGAAGTTTCATGAAAATCCGTCGAGTAGTTACAGAGGAATAGTCACTACAAGTTTTTACTAGATAACTCTATGTAAACAAAGATGGCTGCTGACAGCCATGTTGAATCAAAATGATTTTCAACAAGGACCAACATCATGTCATGCTGATCACGTCATTTAGTAAAAGTCCCATATCAATATCACTTATAGACGGACACCGCACCAAGGCATAAGCTCTGCTGATCTCTGATCAGTAGAGCTAAAAATGGGTGGGGGCTTTATATTAACATTTTAAACAAATATTGTAAAGATCAGATAAATAATGAAGTAACTACAGATTTAACAAGGGAAAATACAATATAGCATTTTTCAACAAATCAAGGGCCATAACTCTGTCGTTACCAACAAGATCTAGCTGGTTTTCAAACTTGTCCAAGATTTCACTGATATATACCGCGCTTTGCACAATTAGACATCATACCAAGGCTTCCTGTCAAATTTCGTAGAAATCCAACAAGGCGCTTATAGTCGGGAGTCCATCAGGGAAAAAGTCGCTTATTTTTGACGGTCCATGGCATGAGAGAGTAGAATTGTTTGAATACCATAATCGTGTTGCCTAATACCAGTTGTCTATGGTTCTGCCCCATGCCACCGGCAACACCGTCTGTGAAGGTCAGAAAGTAGGTCAAAGGTCAAGTAAGTGCAGAATTTATTGAAACTCAAACCGTCTAACTGTATTTAGTATAACTATAAAACGCTAATATATATCGACTTAAATGTTTGATATATATGATATATGAATGTAGAGCTTTCTAGCAAACTGACCATCAATGTCACTTTAAGTTAGGGTCAAGGTCATTTTAAGGTCAAAAAGTGAAAAATACCTGAACATTTTAGAATTGATGAAGGTTTTTCTTTTTATTTAGCATTTTTCATGTTCATAATTGGTTTGTTAAGTTGTTACAAAACAACCACATATATAAGCTTTGTTTTTAGCAAAATTGGGCACTTAAATTTATGTTGGTTACCATGGTAACCAAGACAACACGCACAATGGCTCCGGTTAGCTGATTTCATGACAACTATTTTGCATTTCTTTTGACTGTTAAATAATAACAAATATATTCTTTCATGTGTAATAAATCATATCTATGAATATGGAGCTTTTGATAAAACTGACCACTAAGGTAATTTAAGGTCAAGGTCAATGTATTTTCAAGGTCAAACACAGAAAATTACCCGAAACTATGTTTTTATTTAGCAATTGCTTGCGTTTGGAATGATTACAAATGACATGGTAAAGACGTTTAATATATAAACTTTGGTCTATTAGATGGAGATGACGATGCTATTAATGCAACTGCTAACCGTAAAGTTTGCAGCATTGCACAGGACATTATCTTTGGTGTTTCTAATGGTACCAAACTAACACCCAAACATGTAGGCTTGGGTCTTGCCCTGCATCAAGCAACACGTTCAAAGGCGTTAGTTGAACTATTTCATGCTGCTAATCATACTGTTGGTATCACTACAATCAGAAGGATTGATAATGCCATAGCTAACACTATTCTGGAAAAGTATGTTCAAAACGGAGGAGTTTATATTCCTAGTAATATCGAGCGTGGAGTATTTGTACACTGCTCGTGTGACAACATAGATGTATTGGAGTCTACATTGGATGGGCGAAACACATTCCACAGTACACAGATGGTTGTGTGGCAGCGACAAACCGCAGGAGAGTTAGATCCATTACAAATACCGGATGATGACAGTAAACCTAGCTTAGAAAGAAGTTGTAACAACGAAGCTATGAAGAGTCTCCACGAGTTACACAGAGCAAAGATGCCGCATGGCAGTAGACCTCAGCCGGTGCAAACAGCTGATGACATAGATACTGACAGATGGTTCCCTGAGACAGATGCTGAATGCGTAAATGCCCATGTAGAGGACACTGGGTGGCTTTTATCGAGGCAGACTGATACAGAAGAGCAGAAGGTTCCAGCATGGAGAGCATTTAATGAGTCGACGAGTCAAATAAGTCCACCGATGACAACCATTGGAATGCTCCCAATCCTGCAGGCACCTGCAGATGACTTTGATACAATTACTACAGTTATCGATAGATTTGTAGCAATATCAAATTATGTGGGACAAACCTATACTGTGATCACTGGTGATCAACCTCTCTATGCCAAAGGAACTGAGCTTACATGGGCGAATCAAGAGATGTATAAAAACGTCATATTCCGACTTGGTGGCCTCCATGTCTGTTTCAACTTTTTGAAAGCCATTGGTCAACACAGCCGGTCTTGATGATGTGTGGGTTGATGCTGGAGTGTATCCTCCCAACGTAACTGCAAATATGCTGGAAGGGAAGGCATACTACAGAGCAGTACGTGCACATATCCTAACGTATGAGGCTTTGTGGCGGCTAAGGTGGACCCTGTTTAGATCCTGGATACATCAAAAGATCGGTGGTACTAGTACAGATGTTGAACAGATAGAAGCATCGTCTACGGAGCTGGTTAATGTCTTCAAATCGTCAAAGATAACTGGATATGACCAAAACGTAATGGATCAGGCTTCGAAGTTACATGAAGCTATTAAGAATGTTAATTTGATCGGCCAGATGGAAGAATTCGACTCGCTGTTCCTTGGCAACAAACAGTATGTGTTTTGGAAAACATATATGGATATGGTTGAGATTCTGCTTCTGTTTATCCGCGCGGAAAGAGAAGGGAACTGGAAGCTTCATCTTGAAGCATTCGCCGCCATGTTGCCTTGGATGACAGCGTATGACCACTTAAACTATGCACGATGGGGTCCAGTGTATTTAGCTGAGATGAAAGATCTGGAGAACAAAGCCCCAGAAGTTTACCGTGAGTTCATGGATGGAAATTTCGTTGTCAAGAGAAGTAACAATCACTTCAGCCAGATTCCAACGGACCAAGCCACAGAGTGGATTAATAAACTCTGCAAGCTGAACAATGGAATCATTGGAATAACACGAAATGACTCAGCAAGAGACAAGTTCTGCATAACTTGGGCGTTTCGCTCCAACATATCACAGAAGATGAGAGCACTGTATGCAGACAGTGGAGATGATGAAGATGAGTTCACGTCTACAAGGGCTGACTTCCAGTGTTCAAACTTAGTCTCTATTGCAACCAAAGATGTAGCAACGACCGAAATAAGCAATGATCTTGTAGGAGCAAGAGCTCATGGTACAGCACGTGTACTACAAAATGTCGATGTGAGACTAGTTTCGAAGAAAATAAATTTCTTTGACCCCATGAAAAAGTTGAAATTGAAAACATTCGCCACGCTGTACCAAGTGCCAGTAAAAACAAAGCAAACCACAAAGGTTATAAAAGCTGACAGAAAATTGATGCAACGACTCTTCAACGCTGCGAATGCTGGGAGAACTGTCGAAATAGCATCTGTTTTAAAACATGAGCTGTCTCCCGTACCACTGTCGCTTGCAAAAGTTGGCGGAATTATGAACCCAACAGCCAAATCTGATCTGCTTGCAGTTCTAACTACTGACAATGCAGTTCGTGTCCAGGAAGAGCTTCCAGTGGCTACTTTGACAACGGCTATAGTGATTGATGGTCATGCATTGATTCAAGCATTAGGTAAACCAGATGGCTGCGTTACATTTGGAGAGTATGCAGACGTGTTTGTCCAGTGTGTATTGAAATATTTCAACACATCTACACGAAGAATCGATGTAGCATTCGACAGATACATAGGAAAAGCATCAATAAAGGCAAGTGCAAGAAGCAAGCGATCCGGCAAACGACGACCAATTCGTAGAATGATTACTGGTCCAGATGTACCCCTGCCACAATCATGGGATAACTTCTTAACAATGAGTGAGAACAAAGCTGATATCGCTAGATTCCTTTCTGAAAGTTTGCAAACAAGGGCAGAAACGCTACCGAGAGAGCAAGAGCTTGTCACAGGAGGAGGTTACCAGAATGTACTGAAAACTACTTCCAACAGACGTGAGGTACCCCATCTATCATCAAACCACGAGGAGGCAGATACGAGGATCATTCTACATGCATTAGATGCTGCAAGAGAAGGTTATGACAGAATAGTTATCAAATGTCAAGATACTGATGTACTGCTTCTACTGATATACCATCTTGGCCATTTACACATTGAAGTATGGATGATGGCTGGGACCTCCAAGAAAACCAAACTGTACCCTGTGCATAGTATCGCTCAGAAAATACCCAGAAATGTGCACCTTAACATTTTGGGGTTTCATGCTTTGACAGGATGTGACACAACCTCCGCCTTTAGTGGTATTAGTAAGAAGACATGTTGGAAGAAGTATGTAACATG